>VXAZ01008017.1:0-44179 GCA_013399875.1 Gymnorhina tibicen
AACCTTCCCAAACCTTCCCTTCTTTCTAACCCTTGGACCCTTCCTGAAATCCCCAGAGCAGCCCTCACACTTCTGCTGTTCTAAACCACTTACTGCCCATTGTAGTGGTATTTGAATGCCTGACAGAGTCACAGGCTTCATTAATAATTGCCATCATCAAAATAGTTTCCTTTCCACACTTTGTCTGTTCAGTGTTTCTCGTCTTGTAGAGCCTACACTCAGGGAAATACTTGCTTTCCAACAGCTCCTCAGCTGTTTCAGATGACTGAGCAGGCCTCAAGAACTTTGCAATTAAAATTTTGCAAATAAATTTTTAAGAAGTCAAGTAGCATTGAATACACAGTAAATTAAAAACAAAAATTTGCAAAACAGTTTATGTCTGTCACTTTCTGTAATTATTTCCATCTTTTCATCTTAAACTTGTATGATTATCAGTAATTGTACTCCACTGTCCAGAACACTGCAATTTCTGTGATAAAAATACATCTTTCTTGCTTCCAAATTCATTAAGGTCTTTCACTTCTTCACCATGAAAATCATGAGCTTTCACTTATCACCTACAAATTGGAGCTATCTGCCACTTTGCAAACAAAATATGATCTTGTTTTTTCTTAAAAATTATTATTTTGTTCTCTATTGAGCAAATGCCACTGTGCTAAATATATGTCATGGGACTGCATTTTATGAGGTCAGCCCTGAAGGAGGAACTGTTGTCTTGAAGGAAATAGGAGATTTCTAGCATTTCCTGCCACTGGAGAAAGCAATAGAAATGCATAGAACAGTAGAACATGGGAGGTGGAAGAAAATTTGCTCCCTCATATGCTCCCTCCTTTCTGCCCCTTCTGTTGTTATACAGGAAAGACAGGTATAAAACCATATCACACACGTCGTGAAGAGATCTATTAATACTTAAATCTGAATAGTGTGAGCTTGAATTATCATGAAGAACACAAAAATAGATTAAGGATGAGAAATTAGAGTAGAATGTCATTGTTCAACAGGCATAGTTTGAAGATTTTTGGTAAGCCTCCAGTCTGACCCTTGTTAGCACTTTTATCTCTGGGCTGAGTTTGGCTTCAAGAGAGAAATTCAGAACAGAGTGTTCATTCTCAGCTGACAACAACAACACAGGGCTATCAGGGCAGTGGTGGTATTAGGTAAAAAAAATGGCACAGTAAAGGCAATTTCTAGTCATGCTCAAACTATAAATTGTATTTTACTCCCCTTTGCCAAGTTTATTACACAGTTAAATAATTTGGCTTCTGGAGCTCAGGAGAGCTTTGCAATTGTGTGTTTTGGGGTGACTTCATGATGTTGTATCCCCTATCGCCGCTCTATGCCCAGATATGAACCCTGTGCCTTTCTGTGCCTTTAAAACTGGGTGCAAGAGAAAGAAAAAAGCCAGACAAACTTTTCAAAGCAGCTTGTGCTCCAAGGACAGAGAGATAGCTGCTGCGGCGAGAAGAGCAGAGGAAGCATCCCTCTTGCTTTTCAGCCAGCTTTTATCTCTGTTTCTCCAGAGAGAGACGGCAAGTTAAACCTTTTTTCCCTGGGACTTGGAGTTTTTTTCCCTTCTTCTCTTCTGGACTGTTTCAACAACATCAGAACACACTGGGAGAACTTTCCACCAAGGCCTGGAGGTGGGCCCACATGGACCCAGCTCTGAAGAGGAGGAGAGAGACCACACCCACAGAAGGATTTTAAAATCTTCCCAGGTTTCTCTCCACAGAGAGAGATTTTATTATTGAACATTATTATTCTTTTCCTGTGTGTTTGTTAAATAAATTGTTTATTCCCTTTCACTTTTCTCCGAGGAATATTTCTTTCCCAAACCTGATGGGGGTGGGGTGGCTGTAACCTGCCTTCTGAGAGAGGATGTTCAAATTTGGACATTCCTCCAAAATTTGTCTCAAACAGGGGCAATGTGAAACTGAAAAAGTGCCCTTTTCATCCATCTAATATGGGTGCTGGAAAGGAAGATGCTTGAGAAGTATTTCTACATTACCCAAATTTTTCTCATAGTAAGTGAGATGTAAACATACTTTTTACAAATTCAATATTTAGAAAAAATATAATAATTGAAAGGAAATCAAGAGAATTGAGCATAATAAATCCTGGATCATACCTTTCAGGCTCTGAATAAAATGCAAGTCACTGAGTTGTGAATCAGCGATTTCATGTCAGTACCCCAGTGTCTGCATAAACATAAACAGGATTTTTGTGTGTTCTGGAGGCATCAGAATCTTAAAATTATATTACAGGTCTGTAATTCAAAGCTGCCTTTTGTTAATTTTCTGGGTATATAGAGTTGCATAATTTACTTTTACTTAAACAGTGTTATAAAATATTAAGCAAATGCAGAAATAGTTTGGCAATGTGACTTCTACTGCATTGGACACTGAATGGTTATAAATGAAAACCATTTAAAAATCTTCTAATGCAAGCATGACTATCACCAGCTTTAGATGTGAAGCAAGAAAAGTTGTGTATTTACTTGACTTCAACATGGATGTGTTCTAACATAAGTGAAATAATAGCACAGTAACTGTAATGCAGTTGTGAACTAGTGTCAGATATCCAGGTCTGGCAGCAAATTAGTGAGACATCTCAGCCATAGTAATGGAAACATAGTGCTATTGAGATCTATTCTCTCTTTATTGTGTTTTAAGAAGCATGAAGAGATGTGTGTATTTGCAAATGTTGAACACTGATACCAGGGAGGGAAATAGGGACATATACTTGCTCTACACAGTATTTCAAGACTAACAGTAATGTAATTGTTTTGACCATCTGTTTCATACCTGCAAAGAGTCTGTGAAAAATACTGTAGGCTTTTTTGACTATTAGAATTAAGATTCTTTATGGTATTTAGCAGCTAAAAGAAAGCAAGTTTTTCATTTACCTTAGAATAAGATCAGTATAAACTATTTTGTAACTAGCCTTGAAGTAGCCATGGGACCTGCTTTCAGTCATACTTCTCTCCTCTCTAGTTCACATTTTATGCCCCCCATGCCCCTTCAGCTGTTAGAATTGGATCTTTGCACATGATTGCACATGAAATAATTTTGCCAGTGCTATAGTGGGACAAAAAGCATAGTTAAATCACAGTACCTGCTGTGTGTTTTCTTAAATTGCAGCTATTAATAGGGGTAGTTAATAAGAGTATTGGGCTATCTACGTGTCTCATAGTAAAAGTTGATAGGCTCCAGCTACCAAAATACGTCAAGTGCTAATACCCTTTTCCAGATGCTTAATCCAGAAAATATATAATATAAAGCAGCCTGGGGGTGCTGGTTGACAGTGGCTGAACATGAGCCAATGTGTGCCCAAGTGGCCAAGAAGGCCAATGGCATCCTGGCCTTTATCAGCAATAGTGTGGCCAGCAGGACCGGGGCAGGGATTGTCCGCCTGTGCTCGGCACTGGTGAGGTCACACCTCGAATCCTGTGCTCAGTTCTAGGTCCCTCACTGCAGGACAGACACTGAGATGCTGAAACATGTCCAGAGAAGGGCAACGGAGCTGGGGAAGGGTCTGGAGCACAAGACCTTATCGCTCTCTAAAACTACCTGACAGGAGGTTATACTGAGGTGGAGGTCAGTCTCTTGTCCCATTTAACAAGTGACAGGACAAGAGAAAATGGCTTCAAGTTGTGCCAGGGGAGGTTTAGGCTGGATATTAGGGAAAATTTCTTCACTGAGAGGGTTGTGAAGCGTTGGAACAGGCTGCCCAAGGAAGTGGTTGAGTCACTGTATTGGAGGTGTTTGAAAGCCATGTAGATGTGGGACATGGTTTAGTGGTGCATTTGGCAGAGTTACATTAATGGTTGGACTCAATTTTCTTAATGGTCTTTTCCAACCTAAATGACTCAATGAGAGTGCCAAGACTGTTCAGCCTGGAGAAAAATCGGCTCAAGGGGATCTTATCAATGCCTATAAATACCTGAAATGAGAGTACAAAGAGGACAGAGCCATATTCTTTCCAGTAATGCCAGCTGACAGGGCCAGGGGCAGTGGACACAGGCTGAAATAAAGGAGTCTCTGTCTGAGCATTAGGAAATACTTTTTCATTGTGAAAGTGACTGAGCACTGGCAGAGATTGCCTACGGAGCATGTGGCATCTCCATCCTCATAGGAACCAGCTCTAGATGACCCTATTTGAATGGGAATATTGCACAAGACAACTTCTAGAGGTCACTTACAACATTAACCATGCTGTAAAATTGTTTATTATCAGTTACAGATTTCATGGGAAATAGAATTAAAATCTTATTACAGGCACATTTCGAATTGATCAATACAGGGCCATGCAACACAAATAGGTGAAGGAAAAAGAAACTGCAAAGGCAAAATTAACTGCAGAGCCTCTGTATCTGTCCTGCATAACATGTTTGTGACTAAGCCAGCTTCCATTAAAGGACATTTCAGTTCATTA
This sequence comes from Gymnorhina tibicen, assembly GCA_013399875.1. Lineage (NCBI taxonomy): Eukaryota > Metazoa > Chordata > Aves > Passeriformes > Artamidae > Gymnorhina > Gymnorhina tibicen. The sequence continues at coordinate 4,432 of VXAZ01008017.1, forward strand.
GCTTTATAAAATATGCTGCTAAATAGTAGTAAACCATATGGCTTTGTACTAAAGCAGTGGAGTGTCAGTAGCCCAAGTATCACCCAGAGCTTTCAGCTCTTCACCAATTGAACTAAAATGAAAATAATACTAACTATTTCATATCTTATAACACTTTTATTATATTAGCTGCCTAGACAGAAGGGGAGTGTGTAGTAGCATCAAATTGCAATAGTCTCGCCTCTAATTATATTTTTTATAAGACATTGGCAAGCAGCCCAAAAAAATATTGATGTGAAATCTGATTTGCCAGTACTGTGGAATTTCTTCTGTGTTGGAATAAAGCTGGGAGGTTTGAAAGTGTTAGGCAGCTGTTGTAAATTCAGGAGCTGGAGGCAAGGAACAGTTCCTTTAGAGCAACCCAGAAATTAATATGTTATATCCTTACACACAATGTGCTATCTTCTGCATGTGCGTGCATGTATGACCAGTATCTGTTCCTCACTGATTCAGACACACAATAATTTAATTTCATCTAAATTCAATAAAATTACTTCCTTAAGTAAAAAAATTGCACCTTTATTATGTTATTTTTGATGAGACTTTGCAGTGACACCACTTAATATTCACTTCCAGAGAGGGTGAGTCCACCACCTCCCTGGGCAACTTATTCCAATGCCTAACCACTCTTCCAGTGAAAAAAAATTCTCCTATCTGATCTGAACCTCTCCTGGTGCAACTTAAGGCCGTTTCCTCTTGTCCTTTCACTTGAAACATGGCAGAAAAGACTGACCTCATTTCAGGTAGTTGTAGAAAGCAAATAGGGTTCCTCCTGAGCCTCACCTGTATTGATTCAAGCATTTGCTCTGGGGTGATGAGCTGCCTGTTTAGAGCTACAAAATATATCACAGTGATTTTACTCTCAAAGAAACTTGGTCCACAAGTTGACAAAGTTTGCAAGTACAGAAATGCAGAAAAGTTGTCGCTGCTGCCATGGCACGAGATTTTCACTGTTTGCTTTCAGCTTTGTGCATGAGTCTAATGTCCTGTATTGAATTGCTCTGCCAACCCTAAAAATGTCAGTCTGAGATCGAACTACCTTTTACTAAATATGTTGGTCAGTCCATAATAACAGCAGCTGTAGAGAAGAAATCTTAATTTGTTGCTGAAAGGAACATTATAGGTCTATTTATTTTTGTTGCACTGTTGGGATTGATTGATAGTTTCAAACGATTGGAGTTTTATTTTTCAGAAACCTCACCAAGAATTTTTCAGAAAAACATCCAGAAACTAAACAATTTAAATAAAAATATCTCCACAGGCTTTAATCTGACAGCTAAACCAATCAAAAAAACTAATAACTTGAGCCTACTCTTTTTTTGACTAATTTCAAAGCATCAGGTAAGAGAAGATTTTGGTTTTAGCAGGATGACCAAGTAATGAAATTTAAGAGTTAACTTTTATTTTAAGAAGTCATTTAATTCTATGTGTAAAAGAGTTTTGTGGTTTTTTCTACATTTTTAGTCAAGCTATGAACTCTTGCAGCAGAAAAGACCAACAGCCTTCTGGTCATCATAAACTGGAATGTTGCCAGCAGGGCAATGGAGATGATCCTTGTACTCTGCTCTGGTGAGACATATCAGTGTGCTGGATCTGTTTCTGGGGTCATCAGTGCAAAAAAGATATATAATTACTGGATCCAGTCCAAAAAAGGGCAGGATGATAGCACATAGGCACAAACTGAAAAACATGAAACTCCATCTGAGCAGAGGAAAACATTTGTTTCCCATGAGGATGGTTGAACACTGGCATAGTCTGCCCAGACAGGCTGTGAAGTCTCCATCCATGGAGAGTCTCAAACCCAACCAAATGCGATCCTGGTCAACCTGCTGTTGACCCTGCTTGCTCAGAGGCTGCAAGGCTGCACTAAATCATCTCAGGAAGTCCCTTCCAACTTCAACCATTCTTTAATTCTTATTCTGTTGATATTCCCTTGTAATGAACAGACTATGAATGTTCTATTACTGGGTTTAGCTTGGTCAAGCAGCCAAATTCTCAGATGCCTGTCTCCAAAGTGTTATCCAGGCAATCAACTGACTTTTGATTAAACAAGTATGTGATGGCAACTATACTTTTCACAGACTTTTACCTGGCACTATATGTAGAACCAGAGCATTTTCAGGAGTCTAGTAGAGTTTAAACACATTTCTAATATCTGTCTGTGGACAGTCCGCACAGCAATACTTCAAGTTCTGTCTCATACATATGTTAGCATATTTTGCTGTGGCAGGAGGACGCCACTTTTTCCATAGAACAAATTCCACTTGTTCTGTAATATCAGGGGGGTTTGCCACTTACCACAAACAAAACTGCAGAAGAGTGTCAAATAATGAAACATGAACAAAGTGTGTAGCATTTTTGAAGAAGTTTGTTTGGCTTGATCTTCGAACAAAACTTTGGGTATATTTCCCATTTACCCAAGGTGGTTTGTGAATGGCAAAGCAAGTTTCATAGAAAAGCACCAAAGCTGTCTATATGTCCAGCATAGCTAGTTGTGTAGGAATATTTATTTGTGTGATCTGTAGTTTTGTAAGGTAAGCATCTTATAGCTCAGCTTTGCAATTTCATGTACCACAGCCCAAAGCAATTGGGATGACTGCTTAAATATTATTTAGCTTTTATAGTGAATCAGGAGTGAGCCAAAAATTTCCATACATCTCTCACTTCAACTACATCTTTTTGTTATCTACAGTGAAATCCTGTAGCTGATTTTGTGGTGCTTATCACATAAGGTAACATACACTAAAGCACTGAATTACAAGTTCAGTTGTTATTTGATAGGCGTCAGACCATAGAAACTGTCCATGGTTCACTGTTCTGTGGGATAGCCCATGCAGAGGCAATTCAGTCACTCACAGAATGTAAATATGAGTTTTGCTTTCCTTCTCACATCAAATGGTGCAGGATTTTTCTCTTCTGATTAACAAGAATTTTAATTGCATTTGTTCATAGAACTTAGAAACATGCATATGGGAAGTGTGTAGAGAAAATTAGTGCTACCAATGAGTAAATGTATCAGTGATTTTTGAATGTACATATAGATTTGAATCTATGTAAACTGAATTTGCTTTTTTTACTACTAAGATAAAATTTGCACCGTACATTAAAAAAATTGTTAAGAACTCATTCAGTTTCATACATAATTGCTATACGGACTTTAATATCTATATTATATATATTATATATTTTTTATATATATCTATAAAATATATTGTCATGATATAACTTCCACTAGTGCCTGTATTCAAGTATTTTTGTCTAGGATATGGTCATAATAAGAATATTTTAAAATCTTTTCCCATTTTATATTCAGTTTTGATTGTTTTGAAGTATTTCACTGGATTGCTTCTATGATAAAATTTTTTGCTGTGTCTGAGAATTAAAGAAAAACTCCTAGAAATATGAAAGAGAACCTGATGTTTTTAATAAATGTGCTAATTTTTAATCATCAAGATTTTCAAACAAGAAGGAGTGAAATAAAAGCAAATTTGAACATGATCTTTAAAAAAAAAAGAAGAAACAAAAAACGCCATGAAAAAACCTATTGCTAAATTGAATATCTACAGGAATTTGCACTCATACTGGAAGCTTTTTGAGCTGGTTAATCAAGATGAGGAAATAGTAATATTAAAGGAATTTGGGTCTTCGTGAGTTCATGATAATCTCAGACTTAGCTGTCAAGATATCTGAATGGATAACTACTGGTGCTACAAAGTACTGTAGAATGTTACGGGTTGGAAGGGACTTTAAGTCATCTAGGCCCAATCCCATCCTGCCATGGGCAGGGACACCTCCCACTAGACCACGTGTCCCAAGGTCTTACCCAGCCCGGACTTGAACATTGCTAGGGATGGGTCATCCACAGTCTCCCTTGGCAGCCTGTTTCAGTGCCTGTCCACCCTCACATTAAAGATTTTTTTCTTAATATCTAACCTAGATTTCCCCTCTTTCAATTTGCACCCATTCCCCCTTGTCCTAGTGCTACAGTTCCTCCAGCTTCCCTGCAGCTCCTCTCAGATGCTGGAAGGTTGCTATGAGGTCTCCACACAACAGTCTCTTCTCCAGGATATCAGCACCAACTCTCTCAGCCTGTTTTCATAGGGAAGGTGCTCCAGTCCCCTTATCAGCTTCATGGACCACCTCTGGACTTGGTCCAGGAGTATCATTTCCTTCCTGTGCTGGGACCCCAGAGCTGGATGCAGTGTTCCAGGTGGGGTCTCACCAGAGCAGAGCAGAGCAGAGGGGCAGAATCCCCTCCCTGGCCCTGCTGCCCACGCTGCTTTGGATGCAGCCCAGGATTCAATTGGCTTTCTGGGCTGCAAGTGCACGTTGCCGGCTCATGTTGAGTTCTTCATCAACCATCACCCCAAATCCTTCTTAGGAAGGCTGCTCTCAATTACTTCTCCACCCAACCTGTAGGTGTTAAAGAAATTAGGATTTTTTAATGTAGTATTTCAGGAAATCAAATCCAAATGTATCAAAAAAAGCTCAAAGTAAAGCCTTCACAGAATTTCAGAGGACAGGTTATGAAAAAAGTCTTATGGAAGAAATCCTGAGGAAACATGACATGATCTGAAGATCTATTAGCTGCTAAATATGAAGCCAAATGCTAAGTCAAAGACAGAAGTGAATATATTAAGATTATACTTTGAATTTTGGTAGTTATTAACCTTCGTGTTTCCAGTAGTTCATCTTAACACTAGAAGGGTTAATCTGATACTGAAATAATAAATTTGTTTAATGAAAAAGTAAGTAACAGCCATGAATAACCTCCTGATTGTTTTCCCCTTACTTAAAAATTATCTTGGTGTTGATGAAGACAAGTATACAAGCAAGACTATTTTATTTAACTCGGGAGTAAATCATAAGTGGTGTAAGACACAAATAAGCAGAGGGACAAGACTAATATTCAAATTAGAGAATACAAAACAAAGACTGTAGTTTGAAGTTCCTCAAATAGTTTTTCAGTTTGGCATACTGAGCAAGCAACAGTTTGGAACTACAAACTGCTCTAGAGGGCTTAGGGTCAGCTTAATATCCAGCACTAATGCATCTTTTCGAGTCTTATTCCACTCCAGTTCTCTTTTGTTACATTTAAGAACCATTCTTCTCGTACTATTCTTAATTCCCTCTGTCCCCTGCCCCCAATTACATTACGTGAAATGATACTTCCTTTTCCCAGATCCTTGCCTAAGCAGTGATAAATGAAGTGAACATTAATTGAGGGTTGTAGCTCAACAGGAGCCAGTTTGGCTTCAAGTCAACCTCCCTTGGCAAACCAGGGAAATATATAATACTGACTGATTACTCCCAGAGAATATTTTTGCCATTTTCGGTGCATATATTTGAATTTCGGCTGTTCATTTTCCCCTAAGGTTTTCTCCCTTAACATTACAGAAGGGAGGGGGAAAAGAGGTAGAAATGAAAGCTTGGACTGTAGATGTGCAGCAATAGGAAAATACCATCCAGGCTGTGGATAGAGATGAGCCTAGCTTTCATTTTATGTGGAATAGGACGTGATGGGTGTTATATGGCAAGTTGGCTCAAAGCATTCATGCTTTCTGTGTACCAGTTGTTTTGTTCTTTGGGAAGACGCTAACATTCCTAAACAACCAATGAGAAAATGCTTCAGGTGTTGAGAAAACCAATGTTCATCAGGGTCACTGTTCTCAGCAAGGAAGAGTGAATTCTTATTTTGAAAACCTTTGTATATAAATTCTGTTACTTAATATAATCCTATGCAGTAATTATATTACTATTATATTATATATATATTAATATAATTCTATGTGGCAAATAATACAATGCAATGAGATGCAATACAATTATATGAGATAGTGTAATTAATACAATATACGATAATACGATAGCTATTAATTAATGTATTTCCATCCAAAAGGCCGACACTGCCACAGCACAAGTGCATCTCAAGCAACAGTGGTGCCACTAGCCGTACAAGACTTTAGCCCTTGAACTTGACACAAAGGTGCTGTGATCAGGTATTTAGGTAAAGGTCTGTGTTAAAAGAGTCCTTTGCAGTACTTCACTTACAGCAAGAGCTAAAGTCATGGACTGAAACTATGCAGAATCTTCCTCAGAACTGAGGACTACACTGCAGAGTTCAGGTGTAGCCAGTGCCTGTGCAATTCTGAAGTGTTGTTAATCAGCATTTGTGCTGATCCCACAATTAAAAGTTAGAAAACACACAGCATGATGGTAAGCAGAATTGACCTGTGTCTCTTCCTGAAATGGAGAAACCCATGTGCCTACCTGCTTCCAAATATGGGTGAACATTAATGAAATTATGCAGAGGAAGGTTAATGCATAACTCTAGAAGTGTTGTTGCCTTTGTATTCTTTTCCACAAAACCTTACCAATCTGTCTTGTCACTAGAGGACTTGAAGAAATCTTCCAAGATCTGGATATCTTCCCCAAGTAAAAATTGTCTTCTCTTTTTTTTTTTTCACACTTTCTTTTTCTTTTACACAGTTCTATGATAAAATGCTTTAGAAAAATAAGTACTACAAAACTGAGAATAAAGTTAATAAATCAGATTTCAAAAATGGAGCAAAAAGATAGAAATATTTACAAATATTGTTGATTTGCATGGGAAGAAAGAAGCAAAGAATACAGAAGTACTCCAGAATGCCCATTATTTAAAATGAAAGTCACTTTTTTACCATTGTCCTGTGCAATATGAATCTTACACAGGAGCCAGGTGGCCATCATCAGCCTGTCCTGAGGTTAATGACATGCTTCAGAAGTTTTCCACCGCTCTTGTCAACATGGAAGCATTTGACCTCATATGAGAGTGACTCATTCAGGTAGTTTGTAGGTTCTACCAAAAAGCCCATAGCACTAACTAGTAAATTAATCATCATTTGAAAACTTCTTATGCTGCTACCTGTGTTTAAAAGCCAGAAAAAAAGGCAAACCAAATATTAATTTTTATTCATTTTTCCCCTTTTTTATTTATTATTTATTTAGTCGTTATGACTGAACAAAAATAAGATACTTGACAAATCAATGCTTTCTGACATTCTAAATAAGGATATTTTGGCCATTTGAGTCACTGTAGTCTGTTAAGTACTTTTATTTGAAGGGGAAAAAAGTAAAATATGCATTAAAATTTAGAAAAAATACTTTGTACTTCTGACTGTGAATTGCAGTTTAAATAAGAAAATTATTTTTATTTTTATTGAAAACATACTTTTAGGAGAATGTGTGCTTGAAATTTTACCGTGCTATTCTGTTGTCACAGGATGTTTTGAGTATTTTATATGCACCTTTCTTTTATATCTTTGGGGAGTTTTCTGTGTGTTTTTGGCTTTCCATGTGTTCCTTCGACAACAGACATTTCAGGAATTCTGGTTTTGTTTTGTTTTGTTTGTTTTGCTTTCTTTTGTTTTGTTTGTTTGCCAAGACTACTCTATATGGTTTTATTTAGCAGTCATATTACCCATCCATATAACAGAACATGGGTTCCTCACTCTGCTGATGGGCACGTGAGCTCCAGACTGTCAATTAATTTTCCTTATAGAAAGGGAAAACTGTTAGCTGTATTAAAAATTTAATTCCTAGCTCTATTACTGAAGTAAAAATACTGTTCTGTTTCTGAAGACTGGCGTGTCCTGGGTAAAAGGCTTCCCTGCTTCCACCTTTCTTTAAAAATGGGCAAAAAATTTTAGTGGAGGGCAGCCTATGCCATCTATATTCACATTATGCTTAGCTGCCTAATTAAATCATCTTGCAGGCAAAACCCAGAGCTGCTGGTGGCAGAATGACATATTGTGTGAAAAGGTTGTACATTATCATTGTATCATGTTACTGTAGCAAAGTGAAAGCTTTATCCGTCTTCAGTGGAGCAATTGCTGGCACCAGCTTTTGTTTCCCCCCCTTCTTTTTTTGTGTAGAGAAATTACACATTTCATAATGCTTTGGAAAAAGAGTCACAAGGTGTGCTGACAGCCTCCTAAACACAGCTGGAGTTCACAGTCCTGCTTTAAAGAGAACGGTGTACATTTCTTAGTGCTTTCAGGATAGCTGTTAGTAGGAAATACTTCTATTCAGCTGTGGATGGACATCCCTGGAAAATCTTATGGTGTTCCACTGGCACTATCTTCTGTCACATGATGTTACTTGCAGACATTTTTATCTTGGTTTTAACAAGAATTGTAAAACTGAGGAGGTTTATGGAATATAGGGGAACACTTCCTACATTTTCACTGATCAGACTCAGGAGCAAAACTCTGGCCTGATGGAAGTTGCTAGGAAAATTATTACTGACCTCAGCAGGGACAGAATTTATCTTTTAAGACTGCATTGTCAATGTATAGATTTTATCCACTGAAAGCTGTGGTAGCTTTGCATGAATGGGCTGATTTTTGCCTTCCCAATTTAGCAGAATGCGTAGGCAACATTATAAAATGTTTCCTTTCTGCAGATCACAAAGCACTTTTCAAAATGAGTAGTTATTTAGACATAGACCAGTAAAATGATTACTCCATGTTCACAAATCAGGAAACCTAAACAAACAGAAAAAAGGTCTTCCAATGTTAATGGAATGTTCTGTGTGAAAAACCAAACCAAACCAAGTGACATCAAAATACCCCACTCCAAGATACTCAAACTTCCTAAATGAACCTCTGTTTATAGTGACTTGTGCCATCATTTCTGATGTTTTACAGCTGCCAAACTTTCTTCATTCTTAGGTACTCTTACTAAGTATGCTTGGGAGGCAAGCTGGAGGGACAAAATGAAAAGACATATTAAGAAAACTGAAATGAAGGACCTAGATCAGCATTGGAATTCTTAATTAGAGGCTCCCCAGAGAAGTGGTCACAGCACCAGCCAGCCAGAGTTCAAGAACATTTGTACAATGCTCTCAGGCACATGGTGTGACCCTTGGGGATGGTTCTGTGAAGGGGCAGAAGCTGGTCTTGATGATCCTTCTGGGTGCCTTCCAACTCAGCATATTCTGTGATTCTGTGATATCTGGCATGACTGTAATTTTCTGGATATTGTTATACAATTCACAAGTTACTTCTGACTACAGACAGTTTTGCTGAAGAAAATATAGTCATTGATATATCACTATTAGTATTCATCTCATATATTCCTTGGATTTCAATACAGATGCATTCTAAAAATAAGGTGCTCAATGACACTGTGTTTGGAATTAATACCTGAAGTGACTTAAGAACAAGGTTTTCCTGTCTCTTCTTCAAGGGTTAGCAAGGGGGTGGGACAGGAGGAAAGCAAAGTTCCCAGCCTTTTGCTGTCATCAGGATGATTCTCTACTTTCCTGTATAAAAGAATCCTGTCTTTTGCCTTCTGGCTTTGCAGTTTTCTGTTGACCATACTTGTAATTTTTAGTTGCTTATGCTTCTGAATAGGCTTGAGGGGAAAGCCCAGGAAAGCCAGCATAGAAGTTCACATAAATGTGCATTATGACATTTGTCTCTATACCAAATACAGAAGAATTGTCTCTATACCAAATACAGAAGAAACTCCACAGTAAATACTGCAAACATAATATATTTTATTCAAGGTATTAGCAGATTACACTGGAGTTACATGTATGGTTTCTGAAATAAGTTTTTTTTTATTGTGTCCTGCTTTTTGGCTCCTTTAATTCTTTTAATTCACAAGAAGAATATAAGTATTTCAGTTTGTCAAAATCTTCTGGTTTGGGTTTTTGTGGGTTTTTTTAAATTGTAATCTTTGTTTTATTTTGGTTTTGTTTTGTGGTGTTTGGTTTTTCACCAGCCAGGTCCTGTTTCATTTACAGGCTATTTTCAGGTGATCAGCTGCTGTTATCATCAATTCTGTCTGTGGCTCAGAGTGTGAGTGCTTGTCAAGATCAGACACTTGTGTACTATTCTCTGCAAAGTAAACTTTGTATTCAGATTTAGTCTTTTCTGCACTTAGAAGTATCAGCTATCTTCTTGTTTTCTTTAAAAATAAGAACTAGAGTATGAAGACAGATAGTGTTTGAAGTTCCAGTTTTCATCTTCAGAATCTGGGAAAAATAGATGTGTTAAGAGGATCATTGTTTCATCATGTTTCTGATTTAGTATCACTGCTATTACTACCACTAACGTGGACAGAGAATATGACATGACCCAAAGTTTATGCAGTTTAAGTGTCCAGTTTTGTTTGTTTTAAGTTTGGTTTAAGCATTATACTGAGACAATCTATGAGTGGGGGCTTTGTGTCCCTGTCGAGCGAAGAAAGGCATGGGACTTGTGCAAGAAGTGGGTAGAATGCTGACTAGGCACTCTCTCAGTAAGATTTAAAAAGCCTTGCTATTTTTCTCCCAGGGCTGAGGTACAGTTGCTGAAGGCAGTACAAGGTGTTTGCCTGCATTCCACAGAGCCTTGGGCATGTCTCTCACTCCTAATGGACCTGAGCCTCTTTTTTCCATGCTTTTGCCATCTAAAGTGCCGTGGTCTGCACTGTTTTCTGGGGATAATGGAGAGAAAAGGAAACAGCTGGTGCCAGGGCAGAGAGGGAGTCTTTTTACTTGGCTTTGTCATCAGACCACAAGTATCAGATTCTGGCACTGAAACATGAGTCCATCATAAAGCAGTGCAAATTCTTCCAGCAGCTAGAGTAAGACCCAGGAGATCTGGGGAAATTCTGTGTTAATCTATGTGTTTTACATGTCTGCACCAGTGGTAACCCTCCTCCTACTGTGTCATCATTGATACGTCCCTGAGAGTAGAGGATTTGTTAGTCCTTTCTTACATAGATTGATATTTCCATTAAAGATCTGACTAACATTTCCTCACCCAGCCTTGTACTCCTTGCTGTCTTTTTCACAGCCTCACTGTTTCTGTGATACTGGTCACTTCTTTTGCATGATCTCAGTAAGAGCTGTGCACCCCTACATAATCTGGTTGTTGTATCAAACAGCTTCCCAGAAATTTACCAAGACTGCTAGTGCTCCAGATGCAAATGTGACAGTGGTATGACAGTCAAAAGCAGCAGATAACCATGCAGATTTGGGCAGTTACCCCGCAAAACAAAGGCGATAAAGAGAAACATACCATCAGAAGGCCAAATGGGTAATGGAAAATAAGATTTTACATTTGAACAACCTTCAACCTGAAGCATTGCTGTTTAGGCTCTTTTTTGCTTTTCTGCCAGTAACATAGCTGAATAATCCTGTAGCTCTATTTTCTATGATATAGTTTTCATCATAAGTGAAGCAAAAATAAAATGAGAATTAAAAATAAGGTTGAATTTTTTTTCAGGATTCTTTCCTAATTAAGAATTTAACAATTACCTTATCAATGAAGATAAAGGGAACAAGAAACACAGGATTGTAGTTATTATTAAGTAATAGTTTATTTTGGTTTTCCTTCTCCTTCCAAACAATTTTAGCCTGTAACAATCAATGTTGGCTAGATAGGTGATAGTGTGCTTTCACAGCATATCACAAAGGCTTCTCCCACTGAATGTCCCAAATGGGAGGGACAAAGCAAGAAGCATAAAACTGATTCCATTTGGAAGGTTCTGGATTGGGATTCAAATATTTTGAAAGTGAAAAAAAAAAAGGCTCCAAAGAGTTTGTAGTTTAGTGAGAAAAGTACTGAACACAAGCCAAGGTAAACTTGTGGTCTCAGCTGAGTTCCTAGCAAACTCGAGCCTGCACTGCAAATTCATCAGGAACAATTATATGTAATTTGGTACAATTGTCAGCTCGTACTAGGAGGCCCTTTATACTGAACTACAGAAGAGACTGTATTACTTCCCATACCTAATGGGTGCATTAATCCTTGCTCAGGGGCATATCATGAATGCAGGCACTGCTGTCAAATCCTCACTGAGCAAATACCAACCCTCATGGTGGACTTTGGGCAGAAAGTCTGTGCTGATATTCAAGAATCAGAGTAGGTTCCTCACAGCAGGTATATTTTCTTGACTTTGATATCTGGCTGTAATGCCCAGATATAGTTCTAAGAGCTTGTGTTTAAGATGTATGCATATATGTACATTGTCCTTCAAATCTTTGGCATTTCTAGATTGGAATTTTCAGGGGAGTAAAGGGCAATTAGGTGTCTAAACTGTAATGAAAATCCATTAGTCTCTTAGCCTTAATGTATAAAACCACCTATGTAGCAACCACAATAATGTGAGATTAAAGTTGGGATTGGTTGGCATTCCCCAGGAAGACCAGGACTTTGAACTTTAAGGCTTTGGAAAGACACAAGTATATATCTATGTGATACCATCTCAGGAACTTGGGTGTACTCAGTAGAAACAGAAATTCAACTTCTTTGAATAGTAAGTTTTTTATTTTAAGAATAAAGGGTGTCTTATATACTCTATCCTTTGAGGTCCTTTAATGCTATATAAGTGTAACAAGCTTTATGAGATAACACAATAGACTAAGTTCCTGAGTGAAAAAAATTCAATAAATTTTGAATAAACCTTTTAGAGAAGCTGGATTACAATTCCATGCAGATTCATTGCATTTTGTTCAATTTTTACGTCGTTATTCCTTGAAATCCAGGATGGTCTTCTCTGGTTAGCTTCAGAGCTGCAGGTAGCAGCAAGCTTGAAAAGCCATAACATTTACGGTTATGCCCCAAACAGAGAGGATAGTAAATTTGCAATCAAATCTTCAAGCTACTGTATGTTTAAAGAAGTAGCAGTATGATGTAGATATGCAAAACATGAAAATAAATATTGGAAAGTTCTTGATAAATAAATAGACAAGTTCTGAATTTATGATATACATGTAGATGTGAGAAAAATATTATGAACCAGCAGTACTGGTAAGGAGAACTTATTAACTTACAACATCACTAAAAAAATCTTCATACTTTGGGAGGCAGACTGCCTTATTCATCCTGTTTCTACTTTGCTTTTTATTGCAACTTCTCTAAGGATGAAAAAGATTTGTACTGAGAAAGAAAAAATGCATCTTTAAGGTGCCCTGAGCACCATGCTGTCAACCAAAACATACTATCACATTCCGGGTAACAAAGTTCTTCTGCAGGGTCCCCAGGTATCTTTCCTTGCACCAACAAAAACTGTCTTCATGTAATGAAGTAACAGGCCAGATCACTGTACTAAGATTTTCTTTATATTCTGCCCATCTCTTTTCTGAGGCTTTAAGTTATTGTCTGCCTCTCTCTTAAAGGAGTTTGTAGTGTTGTAGAGCCCTATTAGATGTGATTATAAAAAGAACTGTGAATTCCTGTGTCACAAAACATTTGGATCATAGAGCCATAGAATATAAAATGGCTTGGGTTGGAAGGAACCTTAAAGATCATCTAGTCCCAATTCTTACTGGGACATCTCCCAGTAGATCAGGTTGCTCAGAGCCTAGTCCAACCTGGCTATGTTTAAATGTGTTGTGGATTGGGCATCCACAACTTACCCAGGCAACCTGTTCCAGTGCCTCACCACCCTCACAGTAAAAACTTTCTTCCTAATATCTAATCTAAGCTTACTCTCCTTCAGTTTGAAGCCATTTCCCCTTGTCCTGTCACTGTCATATGCCCTTATAAATAGTGTCTCTCCATCTTTCTTTTAAGTTCCTTTCAGGTGCTGGAAGGCCCCATTTAGGTCACCCTGAAGGCTTCTCTTTTCCAGGCTGAACAATCCCAATTCTATCAACCTCCTCTCATAGCAAAGGTGCTCCATCCCTCTAATCAGTTTGGTGGCCTCCTCTGGACTCTCTCCAACAGGTCCATGTCCCCCCTGTGCTGGGGACCCCAGAGCTGGATGCAGCACTGCAGGTGGGGTCTCACCAGAGCAGAGCAGAGGGGCAGAACCCCTTCTGTCACCCTGCTGCCCACGCTGCTTTGGATGCAGCCCAGGACATGTTTGGCTTTCTGGGCTCGAAGCACCCATTGCTGGTGTGCAGCCTCTCTTCCACCAGCACCCTCACATCCTTCTCAGCAGGGCTGCTCTCGATTTCAATTCATCCCCCAGCCTGTGTTGATACCAGGGGTTGCCCTGACCCAGGTGCAGCACTTTGCACTTGGTCTTGGTAAACCTCATGACGTACCCATGTACCCACTTGAGCAGCTCCCTCTGGAAGGGTATGTCAGAATTTTTTGGTTTTCTGTCCCTGAGCAGGCATTTTACTTTGGCATTCTTGTGAAATTTCTTTGTTGTCACTCCGTGCTGTTTTTCACTTGACCTGTACTTCTCTGCCTCTGTGTGTGCAGTCCCATGCATTCATTTCCTTTGAATACATTAGGTCTGCTTAGTATTTAGAAAGAGCACTGCTCTGCCCTGCAGAATTAGAAGGTCTGAAAGCAGATAAATATGACCATCAGAAACACATAATGACAAATCATAGAAAAATAGCCAGATTTTTATAATTAGACCAAAGAAATTTGTAAGGTTTAATGTTGTAGCAGAAAAATTACAGAGGAAGAGGAAAAAGACTGTAAAGTGTCTGCCATAGAAATATACTGAAGACTGTACATTAGGTTACCTTACTTACTAGATTAACTTATTAGGTTTTCCAAACAAAACTCATTTGTAAATGTGTTACAAGGCTCTAAAAAATGCTTTTTTTCCATGCTGTGTAATTAACTACACAAGTGTGTTGTGATAAGACATAAATATGCATTGACGCTGTCAGAAAGCAGCAAGCAGTGCTGCTCCCATGAGGGAATCTGAGCTGGGAGCTGATGCTGACTCCAGCACAGACCTTGCTTGCAGACAGGCACAGTTCTTCAGGGCTGGACCACAGTAGGCAGCTAGATACTGATGACAGGGTCTATCAACATCCCAGGCATGGCAAGGTGATGAATCAGGGCCCAAGTACAACCAGAGGCTCCTAGATGTAGCTCAGCACAAACCTTAAATAGCAGCTTTGATCTTGCTGTACTGCTAACTTCAGCTCCTGACAGGTAGCGAGACCTTGTGATAGCTTGTGATAGGCTTACAAGTGTCAGTAGATGAGGAATTTATCATGTGAATATTTCCGAGGCCTGTAAAGATGGATGTAGCACATCTACACTGTAGTCACTTCTACTTTGCCATTTTGTAGTCTGAGAAACACAAGCAAACTCGTTTCATTGCTCCACTCAAGGTCCCTAAAGCTTGTTTTCATATCAGATGTAGAAGTTGAGCCACCATAACAATCAGTATGGAGGGAACTTGAGAAAATACTTGTTGGATTAGGACAGCCCATAACATGCGTGATCTAGGAGAAAACAGGTTGCAGGGGCTTCAAACATCAAGCCAACAAAACGCAAGAAGCACTGTACATCAGCTTGTGGTGCAACAAGATTCAATGATCAATGTGAGGTGACCTCAAAAACAGCTGAAAGAATCAATGGAAGCTGTGGCAAAAGGTAGGAGGACTCTGGTGTGTAAGGCTCCAGTCTCCTAGCTCTCCAGCAGCTTGCAGGGAAGCTACAAAATTACTGCTGGTCAGTTGGAAATACCTGGTCAGTACAGGGGTTTGGCAGTAACCTCCTGCAGCTCCATTGCCAGGAAGCATCGATACTGCTTTCCAGACTGTGACTGATGTCTGCATGTACATACAAGGTGATGGTGGTATCATTTGTACATGCCTAATGTTAATTTTCCATTGTCATCACAAATTAAAATTTCCCAATAGAAGAAGAATTATATTCCAACAGTGAATGTGCCCACTTTTGCACAGTAAAAGCCAGTAATTGCCGAATAAATATGCCTTGACCATCTTCCTCCTCTGATCCAAAACTGGATATTCAAGCCAGAACTGTGTGGCAATACAAGCTATAAGAGAGAAGTAAACTAAGCCCCTGTCAATTGCTTTCATGTAACTAATACTGAAGATCATTGCAAACAATTATCTCTTATTTTGTGGACTCTGTTTAGATTTTATTTTAAATCACTGTGGTAATTATTTAATAAAAGACAAATGAAAGAATAAAGTTAAAAAATGTACATTTAATAGTCTATCCAGCAAATGCTTTACATCTGCCCATTCAATCACTTTACAGCCTTTTCTTATTATCCTGGTTTAATATTCTTTTTCACAGCTAGAGGATGTGCTTTTAATCTAAACTTAGCAATTAATTGCCCATTACTTGCAAAAGCCAAGTTTAGCAGGCACAGCACATCTACCTGACAAGACCTCTGGTAAAATCTCTGAGAAATGTGGTCTGCAATGAGATGAAGTATCTCCTTTTAATACAGAAAGAACATTAAAAGCTGGATGAGAACTGACAGGCTATGCATGATCAGGAAACTTGAGTTGTCCAAAGAAAAACCCTGAAAGCCCACCAATTTCAGTCATCTCAAGAGACAGTACAAAGAGACAGACAAAATTTACGACAGTATCTTTTACTTCAGGTTTTTAAAGCAAGGGAGTTTGAATAATCATGGGGTAACAGAAATTTGTGCAATTACCAGCAAGATGAATATGAGCAAACATTTTGTGAGAAGTTTACTTACTACTTGTTGTTCCATTGGCTGAGCTGTAAAGACACACTTTGGCCAAGTGTTCAGTTTTTGGATACAGCACTGCACACCAGTGTCCTATTAAAAGAAATTGCCTTTTCAGATTTTTTTCTAGGTTTTTTTTCTTTTCTTCTAATTTTGAATATGCAGTTACTACTATGCTATGCCTAGCTTTTCTGTTCTTTCTTGCTTTCTACTGAAGATTAGACAGAGCCAAGACTCTCAAAAGCCTTGACCAGGTTCCAATGCTCAATGAGACTTTTAAAATACTGAGTAAGATCCTAGGATTCTGTTTTGTTTTCTACTTTGATGTTCGTGTTGTATTTATCTTCGTGGCTCAGGCTTCTATCATTGGCTAGTAAGGAAAGATGTGAGATCTGGTGTTGGAGTACTACAGTACTACGCTATATAATCTTGTTACTGGTTATTTATGCAGCCACTATGATTTGAGTTGGTGCTCTTCTGTCAAGTGGAAGGTCTCTTCTGAACTGCTGTAACATGGAGCTCTTGGCCCAGTGTCAGGAAAAGTAGGGAGGAATTTCACAATTTTGTGCCTCCTGATTCTGGATCCTGTGTGGAGTGATGAAAGCTTTGTTAGCTATGTATATCCTGCAGTCTCTCTCCCAGAATGATCTCTACTAATTTATGGGGCGCACTCTGTGTGAAAAAATGAATGAAGAATAATGAAAAACTTGTAGGTTATTCCTCGTGTTTAAACTGGGAGTAATCTGTCCTGACCAAACAAAGAGCTTTTAGATGCCCTTTATCTGCCTTTATCCTATGTGAAAAAAAATGGTAAAAAGGAAGACTTCATGAGTACACATAATATATTATCTTCTAAAACTGTAATGTAATCAGCACACTGAACATCATTATTTCCTATTTGGGAATTGCTACCCTCCATAGTAACACTGGCCCTCTGCTTCTTGCATATTTCATGCAGTTGTGGTTTGTGATTGCTTTGCCATCTGATCTCATACTTTTGTAGTATACCAAGCTCAGGAAGGAAAGCTTGGGTTTCTGCTTTAGTATGTTGTTTGTATACTGAAAGCAATTTTAATTTTTTTTATTATTCAAGCAGGTTTTGATTTGACTGATAAACTTACGTCCTACCTTAATAAAAACATATTAATGTATAAAAATAAGCTCTTTGTTTATGTAGTATATTTTGTTGTTGACTTAGGCATATTAGGAGATGTTTGCATTTTGGGGGTGTGTACTGTTACTTCTTTGATCCATGACCTGGCCTAGTTTAAGCCATTTTGTGAAACTGCTTTGCCTTCCCCCTTGGATGCATTTTAGGGAGAAAGAAAAGAATCTTCTAGTATTTTATTTCCCACCATATAAATTTTAGAGCCAGAGTTAATCTTGGCTTCAGAATTTAAATGAAACCTTTTACATGTTGTTTTCTAAAGCGGGAGCTGTTTTGATTTGAAGACATAGTGGTTTGAAAGTGAAGAGAGAAACACTGCAGATCAGTTAAGGCCAAGGGGAAAATAAAAACAAAAGAAGTTTAACTGCACTTCTGTATGCAGTCTATTCTTGAAAGCAGAAATCCATTCTGACTACTGTAATTTGCTTCATTGTTTATCATTATTCCCCGTGATCAGCTAACAGTACTATTCACTAATTCTAAAATCATACAGAACAGCAAGTAAATTAATGGATGCATGAGATCAGATGCAGAAAAATACTATCCAACTTAAAAGGCTTACAACTTTTCCATTCCAGAGCTATCCTAGGGAACATGAGGTTTGGTATAAACCTGTCGTCTAACTTGAGATGCTAGGAGTTCGTAACAGCTTCTGGTTGACTTGTATCTCCTTAACATTGGACATTTTCACTTCCCTTCCATATGATTTGGTCAGCTGATGAAAAATGACACCTCTTGGTATACATCAAGCCCTAAATCAAGCTATGTGTTTGGTAGAGAGTAAGCATTGCAGTGTGTTTGGGCAGTCAAGTTCAGGCACTGCAGGACAAGAGTGAAAGTAGTTGCCTGATGCAAAGACAAGGGTTTCTCCAGGAGAATGCTGTGCTGTCAGTCATTGCCTCCTTACTGAAAGGTGCCATGATATGACCATGAAATGCTGTGGGCTGTTGGGGAAGAGTTTGTCACGTGGCAATATCAAAGAACTTCAGCCTTAAATAAACCACGGAAGGTATCACTGCTTTTTAAAAGAAATCAGACATGGAGATAATTTGAAGGCATTTGGATGAAAGCATGTTAAATGTACTTGGGCCTGAAAGCTGAAATTCTTTCTGCTTTTGTTAGGGTAGTTAGGAAAACTGAACATTCATTAACTTTTGTCCTGATCTGCAGACACAGAAATAACTCCTAAATAGATTTAGGAGTGATTCCCTGCAAAGGTTTTAATGAAAAAAAAATCCATGTCTTTAAATCTTCACTTACATTTTGCATCAGATTTGTCTCAGTGGAGATTCTCTCCTAATGCCCTGGTTACTCAATGGAAAATTCAGTCTGAACAGACTGAGCTTCGGAAACTTCGCCAAGGTCTACTGAAATGTCACAAGTCAGTTAAGTCTCTGTTAGAATGCAAATGTCTTTTTTTGCATTAAAAAGTTAAGTATATTGCCCTTAAAATGTACATTTTATATGTAGGTAATACACACCATTCTATATCAAAAGTAACTTTCTCCTGAAGGGCTAATGGGTAATCTCACTTTCATCCTGAGTTTGAAAAGAACTGTGCTTTTTACAGGAGAGAAAAAAATTTCATAATTCATAATTTTTGACCATGGCAGAAAAAGAGATTTTTAAGGTAGGAAATATGTCACTCTATAGACTTGCTCAAGATGTCACACAGCTGTGATTTGGTCTCATTTATAATGTTTTCAGCTGTGGATTCTTAGAACTGAGGCAGCTGTTGCAAGTGCAAAGAAAGAAAGAAAGAAAGAAAGAAAGAAGTAGAAAATAGGTGGGGGAGACAGACAGAAAGTGACAGGGACAGAATAAGGAAAGTATCACCACTCCGTGGATCCCCACGATGTTCCATTGATCCTCTCCAGCTGGTCTTCCTGGTGGTGAAGGTCCCCCTGCAAAGCATGGAATCCGATGGGTACATACGCTCAGGCTGGGCAGGCATGTCCGGGCATGTCCCCCTGGGGGAGGGGGCAGTCTCTCACAGCAGTCTCTGGGTCTGTGGCATCACGTACAGTCCTGTGGGACAAAGCCTCTCACGTGGATGTCCCGTGGGGCTGGGGGTTCCACAGCTGGGCCAGTTTGTGTAATCGGAGGATGGGTGTTTATTGCCTCTCACCAGAGGTTACACCAAGCACCCAAAACCTCCTCCTTCCCCCTCGGCTGGGGGGAGTCTGTGTAAACCTGGCTTCTGTGAGCTGTGCTCTCCCCCCACCCCAAATTCAGCTGGGATGGCAGCTGGAGGCTTTGGCCTTTTGTGGATGCACACCTTTCTTCAGCCTGAGGTGACTGAACAATGGATTTCCTTTAATCTAATCAGCAGTTCGACTTACCGTCCGAAGTTATCAAGTCCACCCCATGAGTCTTCAAGGAGGTTTCTGTGGCTGTAGCTTCTTTTATATCAATGTTTGAGGCATAAACTATTTTCAATCTCTGACACTTATGGGATACAGCAGTGAAGAAAAAATTGAAAATGTACTATTTTTTTTATATCAGTGGATTATCACCTACATTTAGTATTTTCCATCTATTATAAAGCTGACCATTTGTTGAAGATCCTATATGATAAACATATAAGCAAAAACCTGTATGGAGCTATTTGCAGAGAGCATTTTTATTTTTAAATATCTCTGGGGCATAAATCAGAACATCTTTCAGAGATGACAATTCAATCTCTGTCTCTGCTTTGGCATTACTGTTTTGGTGTCAAGACACCAGTGGTGTTTATAAACTGATTCTTTAGTATTACTTTTCACTGGCCTTTTGTGGAATACATTGAGCTGGAATCGCTCTGTATATGTAGCCTGAGTGTGTGGTTGTGGTCTGAGTACCTCCAGCTTGTTAGGTTAACTTCCCCTGAGAAGACTCAGGAAGATGTTTTAATGGGAGTTTGCAAGGAGGTAGAATGGGTGGAGTCTCAACAGGGGGAGAGAATTTTTCACCCCACTTCTACAAATTTGGTAGTGATTGAAATAGAGCAAAGGTTTCACCTCACTCTAACAGGCAGAAGTGCTCATCCATGTACTTTTCCATCCTGTGAAGCATTTTTGTGAATAAGATTTCTGGCTGATTTAAATTCATATTTTTCTCTTTGGAGCTGAGATTCTCTCATCTTTTTGACAACTGTAGGATGCTTTTGAAAATCAGAAAGATGCTGTTATTGTAGGCTCTCTCCCACAGCTATTAGTTATATGCTATATTGCTAGTGAAGTTTGGCTTGTTATTTTTGGTAGCATGTGCACTTCCTTTCTCCACCCTTTTCTTTCTTTAAATCCTTATGCAGGCAATTGCCAAAAGTGAGCTTCCAGTTTTCATTGTTGGCAGGTTTCAAAGAGTTAATTCTTCACTACAGGAGCAAGTGGAGATTATTGGAAAGTCCAGAATTCAGCAACTCTGTCTGCTGCCAAAATTCAAGAGCTGATCAGTGCTCTTAAAAGCCACAGGATCTGTTGTGGCTATGGCAACATTTTCTGGGTTATCGTGGGCATAAAGAAGGGACAGTTATCAGAGGCATGTGAGGACTTAAAAGATGAATAAACAAAATGATTGTCTTGATCCTGTGAGGTATTAACATTCTATTTGCCAAACCCGTTGCTACACAGAGCATAGAGCACACATTGACTTCCTTGCCCTCTCCCTACCCGCTCCCCATCCTTCTCAAGACTAGTATCAATTTGTAAATCTAAATTCCAGTGTGAGGTGGGACTGAAATGAGATCTGAACCCAAAATTCACCCCCAAGATAATTCTGAACTGTTCTATTTTCTCTTATCTATGGAAACATACAGCTCCACTGTCCCTTCAACATACATCTACTTGTGCTTTATTTCATAGTCAACACAAACATATTAGCCAGTGGATCTACGTTGGTTTTTTTTCTACAGGAGGAGAAAGCTCATTTATGACTGCAAACCTGACTCTTTGTTTCCACTCACACAGAAAAAAAATAATCAGAATATGTATAAAATTAAGAGAGAATCTAGAGCATATGTGGAGCCTTTGCAGTAGTGTAATGAATGGCAACAGTTTCACTGATTTGAATGGATGTAAAATTAATTCCCAGTGCAAATGATCCTTCATTTATGTTAGAGGACATAAAAGAGAACTTTTTTTTACTTATCTTTTTGTTTTCATATGGAAAACATAGGATCTCTTAAAACAATCCCTGTGTGACAGTGCCTCGGTAGCAGTGATTGGAGAGTATTTGAACCAATACCCAGGAGAAAGGACCTTACAGTGTCACACAGCACAAACTGTTCTGTGGTTCTTATTGTGCAAGAACAGTATCATGTTATGTCAGGCAAAGACAAATAATTTCATTGATCGAATGGGATTATTTGAAGTGACTTTTTAATAAATACCATAGGAATTTGTTTTACATGTTTGTTCGGATTGCAGTTTCAGTTGGTGTTTTGAAGTGGCCTTTTGAGTAACTTTCACGCTGACCTATATTTGTAAAGCATAGTACATTTTTGCATCTATTCTGTTTGTAATTATTATGATTATACAATGTACTTTTCAAGGTCCAAGATTGTTTTCATCTTAAACACAATTTTTTACCACCCACGTTTCTCATAATGTATTTCATGCATACTGTACCAGGTTATAAAAATTGCAGAAAATAACAGATGCAATTCTTAGAGGTATTTAAGCTCATTGGAGAGTTTGACTTTGTATTATGTAAAGAACATGATGTTTCCTCTGCTAAAGCTTTAACAGTATTAAGTCATTCAGTTGTCTAACCCCAAAATCAGACTCCTGGTTGTCTTAATGAAACTAATGATGTTGCACAAGCCATATCAAGAAGGCAAGTCTCTTGTGGTGGCAGGAGTAGTTTTGCCTGAGTAAAAGCCAGAAAATTATCCCTTATATACTTTGGTCTATTTTTCTTATAACAAGAGAAACAATACAATCCTATGCATGTAACAGCTTCTTTACTGAAGCACCTCAGGGTACCTCGGAAACTAAAATGAATTGCTAAGAAATTGTTGTAATGAGAATTGATCTAGGACTGTCAGTCCTTTTAAAGAAGTATAACTTCTTTAATCACTGGCTGCAATTCTTGGAATAAGCAGAAAACTATTAATTACATTTAAAACAAACAACAAAACCCCTTAGTTCCTAGCTTCTAAGAATGCCATTTTCATTCTTGTTTTGACTTTACAACTAAGCAGAACTTGGCTGACATTCAGCTTTTTCTAATGCTTGCCACAATCAGAGCTGCTAACTAGCAACACATGGCATGAGAGAGAAGCCCTAAGAAAACAGTGGCAGGGTTTCTGCCTTAATGATTTGGGGATGTCTGTCACTTTGTGTACTTTTGACCTTAACATTTTCTGTTTGTTGTCCCACATCTCTCTGTCTCCTACAAGCATGCATATCCCCATGCTGAAATAAATGTATTCATATGCTCTGATGAGTTGCCAATAATATACCTGCATATAATAACAGAGCAGTAATATAGTGCCCAATTCTTAATGAGGTAATCAACCTTCTTCCTAGTCCGGGGTATAACTGATACCTCTATGAAGCTCAGCTTCATATGGACACAGGGAACTTACATGAACCTGATTGCAGTGCTAACAGAATGAACCCAGAAGAAGGACTGCAGTATCAGCCTGAAGATCACTAATCCTGTCCTAAAGATTTGGATATATTGTATGGGTCTTTGCTTGGGAAAGAAAAAAAAAAAATCATAATTTCAGTACTTCTGCCACCTCCTTGATGTTATTTCATTCTCTCCTAAGTTTTGACAGGACATGCTGGAATTTATATGATAGAGTTTTTCTCAGATACCATTTTTCTTAGCTGTGCTAGAGGGACAATGCAGAGCTTTGGGATGACTAAATGTTAGATGGATGAGTGTGTAATTAGTGTGGTACTTTGACGAAAGAAAGCATTCACCAAGTTCCTGTCCTTCAGACTCCTTTTGAAAAAGTAAATATATTTCTGGAGTATGTCAGTCTTTCAGTGTGTATGAAAAAAAACCCAACACTGCAGTAAACCCTCTAAAGGGGTCTACTGTATATCTCTTAAAAATGTGTTGAACTGCAGTTTTTCCCAGGAGTCTTGATAGGGTGATAGTTAAGTAAGGAGAGCCGACCCTACTGTGTCTGGATTATAAAATTACATTTTCTTTTTAAGATACTACAGGTTTTCTTAGACATGGGCTTAATTCCTCTAGGACTGGTTGCTACTAAATATTAGTTCCTTCTACTACAATTTGGAACAAAGAAATCACTTGAAGGAATCAAAATATGTAATATATTAATTATTCCTACTCTCTTAATCCATTTTTAAATACACACACTGAGTCAGATACACCATGAGAATGAAGAACACCAACTCACTTTTAAGTTATGTTCTCAGTGGTACTAATGATTCTCTTTTTTCCCCCTTGATTTGTTTGCACTAAGTTGGTGTTTTTGAAATATAATACAAAATATTATATGAGAAAGTCTTCGCAAATCCACATTCTCAAAATGAGAATACGTTATTCCTTGGTTTATAGTTGACATGGTAGAAGTTAAGGGAAAACAGCCCCTGCACACTAGTTACATAACTTTTTGACTTTATAGTCAAACTGATCTTCACTTCTGACACTCAGAACTTAACCACTCTATCTATTTTTTTGGATTCCAAAGTCAGTAAAATTCTGTATAAAAATTGGTTCAGTGAATGTACAGATTGCATGGAAGTAAGAAAACAACTGAGTCTTGCAGGATTTCCAGAGTTTGTTAAATCAAGCAGAGAAGGGGAGGTCAGTAAATGTTACTTCAGAGAAGATGCTGCAGTGCACTGCATTGTATTGTATTAGGGCAGGATCTGTACTATATTTTGTAGTATAGGATGAAGAAAAGGCAAGAAAACCCATGTGTGTGGGAGGGGAGGGGGTGTTTGTGTATGGTTGCGATGTGATATGTGCACATGGCGGTAAATGAAACAGGGAAATATTTCTGATTTACTTGTGCATTCACCACTCTCATTTCTGTCAGCAATTTACTATGCTATTGTGAATAAATATAGAAAACTGACAAAATCATCCTCTCCCCAACTAATTCAAGTTAATGAGAGGTTCTGTTGTCTTATCCTGGAGAGAAGAAGGAACTGAAGTTAAGTGGGAATACGAGAAGGAAGACTTCCTACAAAGGACAAAAAAATGGAGGATTTCCAGCCTGAACCAAGTTTCAGTTAAATAGTTGTATTCTTTTTACTAGTAAAAGGCTCTGAATTTGGGTAAACCTGAAATCAAGTACCTGCTACTTCTTCTGTTCTAACCTGAGATTCTTTCACCTTGAAACTTCATGAATCTTTTCTTCAGTAGCCAGTAAAGACATAGGGGCATTTTTAAAATGCTATGCTGCTCCCAGTGTTAGAATGTGGAATGGAGAGTTTTGGTCTGTCTGTTTTCTTCACCAAGGTACTGCTGAGCATTCCTGGAGGGACAAATAGTGGCCTGAGCTCATTGACTTAGCAGTTCTCAGTTCCTGGGCTGATGCCAAGGTACAGGCTTTTTGTCTTTTTATTCTGTGAACACAGCTACCTTTCTGTGATAAAGTTAAGGCATAAACCCCTTTTACACTGGCTCAGAAATGCCCTCTTGTTTGTCCAGTGCCCAAGTATGGGTGTTGCTGAGACAGTGTCTCTGTCTCGTTTGTTTGACATCAAGGCACAGACTCTTTACAAAGTTTTTACTAAGTAATTACTAACTGGAATGATGTCACAACCCTTTTAACTCACTGGATCATCAGAGCCTCTTTTTTTAGTAGCTTGATGTCAAGGAACATGTGATTTAAACGTGGGAACTGTTTTGCCCTGGTAAGCTGGTTTGGTGTCAACAGCCAGAGTGCTATACAGGTTCCCATCTCAAAAAAGGAGCTGCTATCAGAGCATTTCTGTATTTTTTGTGTTACTGGCTCAGCATTTCCCACATGTCACTTTGATTTCTGTGGTTAGGCCTCTCCTTGTAGGATTACTGGCTCAGTAACCTAATTTTATTCAGCTGGTGTCAAGATATAGTGAACAAGAAAACTCAGTTGCCCCCAGTTGCCTTGAGAGTTGGTCTCAAGGCACAGGTTTCACAGCACATTGTTTGATCTGCTAGGTTAACGTGCTTGGACACAGACATCTTCAGCTGCACAGGACAAGAGTTCTTCAACTATCCTATAGTTCACCTGTTACAAAGAGCTTTATCAGATCCCGAGGATGATTTTTTTTTTTCTGATTAGACCACTGCTTTTAAGACTTCATACCACCACATAGCCAGCCAACTTTGTTGCCGCACTCTGACAACTGCGCATTTGGAATAAATCTTATATTTTTAGTTTCAATACCAACAGCTGGGCCCTGTACCTCGAGTTAGATCTTTCTTTTGTATTTTTATGATTTCACTTTTTTTGCAACTCTGCAACATAAAGTTCAATGTTCAGATGGATCTACGTGCTCTGACACTAGCTGTACCCACACTGCATCACATGAGGATGAGTATATGCATCACATATGAAAGTTGATCTGTGGAAGCAGACATAGGTTTCAAAAGAAATCTAATTTAAAACAATGTGGTTACTGTGGCAGTGGTTTGTGGGAAAAAACAGATGATAAAGCTGGAAGAAGACAGCAGGTAAGATGTTTGGCTCTTACAGTATTAGTGAGCAAAAAGCTTACCTCAATGTACCGTAATTACGTTACTCCCTTTGATTCAGTACAGGTTATACATGTACAAACAAAAGAGCTGACAGAATTCCATTTGATCAGAAAAGGAACAGGGGCCTTGTTTGAAGAAAGCATTTTTTGCATCATGTTATTAAATGGAACACTTAATCAGCTTCTTTGCCAAAAGAAAGCTTCCCATTATACTTATTATATATAAACTATATAATAGAAGAAAAACATAGAGGAAAACTGAAGTATTATAATGCTGAATATACTCTCCATGGTTCCTTTATATGCTAGTCTAAGGTACAAAGAGCAGACTGAACCTTAATATTAGAAAATGTAAGTTTAGCTAGGGCTATGTGTTCTGGTATGTTTGAATTTCAGCTTTTGTAAACAACTCAAGCAATTCCCTGAATGGTTTTGTCAATCAGCTTTCTCCCTTGCACTTTTTCTGAGCTTTTTCCAGGTTTAGAATTATTTCACCAAAATAAATTACATCATGGAAAATAAGAAATACTGTCCTATGAAGCTAGTTTCAAAATATAGTTCACATTAAGTTTGTATGAAATTACATAGGATTAATATAAATCTGTTCTAGATCTTACCATCTAATTCAGTTTGGCTCCTTCCAAGTCCGCTTTGCTCAAAGGAGGCAGAAAGACTGGGGAAATTGTGTATCAGTCTAGTTAGAGCCAAGTAAACTCTGGTTTGCCTTCAGAGACACACAAAAGCCAGGTTTGCCTTCGGAGACACACAAAAACCAAAGTACTGCATGCTATCCTTTGTTTTACTCAAAAGAGCTTCTATGGTAGTATTATTTCTGTAGACTCATTCTAAGCAGAACATCTAACTTGTTTTTCTATGTCAATCAAATGATACTAAGATGGATCTTCAGCAATATTAACTGACATCGTTTTGATAAGTTAGTGGAACTTACTACTGATTTACTCCAGCTGAGGATCTGACCTTTGCCACCTTGCTGCACCAAAGAGAAAACATTCAGACTGTGAGAAGTTGAGACCAAGATACCTAAAATCAAATGGCTAATGCTGTGAAGACTAACCTCTTTCTGACTTTCGTAGCATGCATTTCTTAGCATGTATTTCTTCGTGTACAGTCTCTCTCTGTTGTGTAAATCATTTTTTAAGAGGAGAATCATCTCCCTAACAAAGAATCTGTGAAGTTTGGTGTAGGCTTGGAGTAGAAATGCACAAGAATTTGGATTGAATTCTCTAAAATAATCTATGTTTTTACATAGATCAGAGAACATATGGTCATAATAGGATGGCATGTTATAACAGGTGAGAGGAACCATAAATACACACTTTGAAATTTCTAAAGAAATTGGTTTTTGCTGAGGCAGTGGTAGCATATCTTTTGGGTGTAAAGAAAGTATAGCTATAGTATTTATATCTAACCTTTCAAATAAATGCATTTTTTTTAGTATTCTGAAATTTTCAAATGCTACCTTTTAGTCATTCTGTAAGCACAACTTCTTAGCCTCTGGCACCAGAGGAGATGGTACAGCAGTAGCCTGCATGGGTAAAATACAATCTTCCCCTCCCTTTCCCAGAGGAATTAGAGACCAATGTAATTCTTCACACATGCACGCTATATATTGTAGCGTATTTATTCAGGCAAGCTGTATATAATATTAGGTGTATTTATGAGTACCCTGTGGGCACACCTTTGCCAGCATAAAATCAATCCCAGAGCTGTCACATTTGGGAGATACAGTTTTTCTGTCTTTTCTGGGTGTGGCAGGCCTGCTGGAAGTTCACAATGGTTTGGTGCTTAGCATATGATAGGATTGTTCAGTTTGACTGTGGAGTGGAGAAGGGAGCTGAGCAAGCAGAGAAAGTAAGCATCTCACATTTAAAAAGAGCAATTACAGTTTATGCCTATTAAGACAGATATTTTCATGTAGAAGGAAAATTTTTTTGCCAAAAAGCAGAAAATACTTCTTCAGCAGTAGCTTGCTCAAAACTGCATAGTGTGTGTAGATTTGCATGTAAAGGTGCCATTAAAGTACCTAAACTCACATAAACATACCCACCCACCACCCTTTCTGTAGTTTGGAAAGCTCTTAAAGGATCCGAGCCATAAGAGGACTTTGTTAACATATTTCAAATAAATGCAATCACACTTCAAATCAAACACTCAAAGGCATGTAAAAAACTTTCCCTGCATTGTTGTTAAAACAGGTAACAACAAAGTGGTTTTTTATTTCCTGGTTATTCATTTTCCTACAACAAGTAAGCAACATATGTACATTTTAAATGAGTATACATTAAAAAAAGGAAGTCAGGAATAACTGAAACTTGTAAGCAAGGCAATATCTGCTAGAGCTTATCCAATTCAACAGAAATAATCTTTTCAGTTCTTACAGTATATATGTTATGGTTGAATGTTTCCTTAAGGTCAGATAGTGTGCAGGTAGTCTGACTAAAATTTTTTTTTCTGACCTTGGATATAGCACAGAGTTAGCACACATTTGGAGGCAGGGTCTAGAAAAATCACTGGATTTGTCAATCTCCTCCCATGTAATTTTTGGCAACAGAACAGAAGATATTTAATGAAAAAAGATCCACAGAACAGCCATGCACTGGAAAACATCAGACGGAAGCACCCAGACAGTGTCAGCTTCCTTGCCTCTGCCCTTATTTCTTTTGATCCTAAAAACCTACACTTTTAGTTCTTTACATGCCTACTATTTCACCCTGCCTCATGACATTCTTTTGAGAGGTTCTTTGTGTTCTGTATGATAATTCACCTCCTCTGGTTCTGTTGCTCTGGGGTCCTGAATTGATAGACGAATATTTTAACTTCTTGCAAAAGAAGATGGGCAAATTTATTATTATTTGTAAAAACAAAAAATGAAGAGATTATTTGATGGAGAGATTATATAGTTTGATGTAATACATAATTTGAAAAATAAGAAATGCTACCCTATTCTCCAGAATAGAGGCTTAATGCCTTTCTCATGCTTATACAATCTGCATGTTATATTTTATGTAATATTAAACTTGGTCTATGTTTCTGTTGATCCTGGTGGAAAAAACCTTTTCATATTTGGAGAAAAGTCAAAGAACATAACAAGGCAAACAAGACTATTCCTGTCCTCCATTTATGAGATTTTAGAGGATAATTATGTGTTCAAGATTGTTTTGTTTGGGATTAAGAAGAAAAGATTTGATCCATTGTCTCTTCAGGCAAAAGCTATATGGCAGAGAATATCTTTATATTTGTGCCACATTTGGTTTGGTTTTTTTCTTGGTTCCATGTCATGTGTTACTCTTCAGTAATACTAAATTATCCTTAAAAATTAAAGCAGACACTCTGTAATACACAGATTCCGAGAGACAAGCAATGACACTTTAAGAATAGCAAATCTCACTATGGAGAAGTATGTTTGCTAATGAACTGTTAATTGAAAAAAAGCCTAGCAGAAACCATCCTACCTTCTATCTAGTTTTAAAACTCACTTCTACTCATTTTCTAACTACTCTGTTTCATATTTGGAAAATGCAATTTGTACTTGAAAATATGAGAATCTCTGCAGCTGCTGCTTGCCCTCTGAATTTTGAAGGTGACTCTCGGTGTTTATTCTCAGCATATAATTTGGCATTCATATGGACATTTCAAAAGACTAAATACTCAACGGTTTCATTGGTAGGTAGAATTCATTGGTCAGCTACAATATTGAAGCACATTGTCACACAAAAGCAGAAAAGGAGTTCAGAAAAGGGAGCATGAGGTAGCTGCCACTGTAAATTGAACAATCCTGCAGCATACCCTAGGCTACCCAAAAGTCTCAAGTTACTTTGGCATTTAACAGTGTATCCCACTCAGAGCTGATGGAGATTAGTTTTGAAAGGAAGATTTATCTGTTGGGGTAAGGTGGATTTAATGTTAGTATGGTGTAACTTGGTTAAACACTAAACTTCTTGCTTGCACTCCGTAATGATGTGTTCATGTCAGTGTAAGCAAAGACCAGTTAAGAGTCTAGAGTATAGAATCACAGAATCATATAATATACTGGGTTGGAAGGGACCCACAAAAATCATCAAGTCCAACTCCTGGCCGTGCACAGGATGCCCCAAGAGTCACACCATGTGCCTGAGAGCACAAAAATGTGACTAATAAACAGCAGCTTATAATTTGTAACTGCCACATTCATTTCTAAGAAACTGTAAGTGGGGTTTTGTTATTATAGCTGAACCAAAGCATAACTCATCAAAACTCTGTTCAGGTACTTTCTTTTCATTCAACACAAGGATCTGTTTTGATTTTTGATTTTAAAATTATCTTAAATTAGTCACATTTGAAAGCATTTTTATAGCAGTTATTAGTGAGTAACTAAAAGGTTACAATAATTTCCTGATATTAAAAAGGGAAAAAAATGTTATCCCAAAAACTAATCAGTGTAAAGTAAAGGGAACATCAACTATGATACATGTAACATGTACCTATGGCTAGTGGGATATATTTCTGTGTATCACACTTTGCAAAAAGGAAAAATATGACTGGTGGATAAATAAATATTCTGTAAACTTCTGCCCTTCTCTACTGAAAGGAAATACCCCTGTGACTTGATATTTTACCCAGAATTATTGATTAGCCTGCTCAAATATAGATTCTAGTCTCTTTACCCACTGCATTCTTATATTTCAGTAAGTAGAGTAAGACTATTCCTTGCTTAAACCATTAAAGGAAATGGTTTAGACTACCCTATATATATAGTCATATAGAATTTTTATAGATAAAATGTACATGTAAGCCCCAGTTTGAAATACGTGGCTTAATTTTTTTTTTAAATCTTTTTTACTTCATTTTTTGTTTATTGTTAATAAAGTAATGTTAATGTTACCTTTGAGAAAAGATAGGATGTATTTAATGGGAAGAAAGCTGTGTTGCAGGATAAGTACCAGCTATCTGTTACTGGTTATGCCACTGTTTGTATGGTATAAGGGTTAATGAACCAACCAGCATTTGTGCAAGGCTTCAGCATGTCATACCTCTAAGATCCTTATAAGTGAACTCTACCTCTCTTATTTCCTGGTGGCTAGCTGTATCAGCACCCCAGTTCTTCCTGGAAAACACTTTCACCGATTTCTCCAGGGTATTTCACTTACATCCTGAAGGTCCACAGGGGTTTTGTGTTCTAGAAAAAATCTGGCTACATGCCCAATTCTCACGGTGTTTTTATTCCCTCATAGAGATAAATTGCTTTCTGCTTAATTTAAACAAGAATCCACATTTTTGCTTTGATGCTGGAGAAGCAAGATAATATCAAAGAAAAAAGTTCTTAAATAAAAACTGAAGTGAACTCAGTGATATTCTCCTCTGGTCTTATCCTCCTTTTCAGTCTGATCCTCTAAGTATGGAGGTGTTTTTCCTGTCTTTGGAGAACGG
This sequence comes from Gymnorhina tibicen, assembly GCA_013399875.1. Taxonomy (NCBI): domain Eukaryota; kingdom Metazoa; phylum Chordata; class Aves; order Passeriformes; family Artamidae; genus Gymnorhina; species Gymnorhina tibicen. Next base: position 36,127 of record VXAZ01008017.1, read on the forward strand.
CAGTCAAGGCAGGACTATAGGTGGTACCAAAAGACAAAAGATTTTCATCTTGTACTATCTTAACCCTTTTGTGGTAATTTTGGTTCATCTTTCTTCACATGCTGATCTGTCATTTGATGAGCTGTGTTGGTGTGACATCAGAAAAATGAAGGGCTTTGCTTCCTTTTCCCAACTCTCTGTCCATCACTCTCTTTCTGTCCACCTCTATTATCTGATCTTCTTTTACCTGCCTCTCTGAATAACCAGTGATTTTTCCAGTAAAATGTGGATTTTAGTCTCCCCGTATAACCAGTGTTCTCTTAATGGGTCCGTGTTAGTGTCAAGAGCCCTATATTTCCACTTCCTCCAGCTTAATGACAGTAATAATCCACAACTGAAGAGTTTTCTTAAAAAAAACATTTATTAAAAGCAGAAAGCAGTTACAAAAGGAGTCACAGTCAAAAGACCAAATACAGTAATGGAAAAAACACAATAAAAACCTGCTGTTTGCATGCCTGACTTGCAGGAGAAGACTATTGTCTTCACAAGCAGCCTGAATATAGGTCCAGAAGATCTTCAGGCACAGTACAGGTGACCTGGTGATGGGAATATGCTATGGACCTCCTGGTTGGGAGAAAGTCAGCAAAATCTTTTTTTAATTAACCCGAAGACTGGTCCCAAACCGGTCCCAGTTCACCCAGGTAAGGTGAACCTGTCAGGGTGACCAGAATTTGATGCCACGGAACACAGCTGACAACACGCAAGGATGTGATGGGGCTTTGGTTGCAGCAGATGTGAAGGAGTGGATCCCACTATTGGTGAGGAAAACTAATCATAGGATATGGATCCTTCACTCAAAGGGAGCAGATCTGGACATACTTTGGAAGCAAGTTGCAAAGTATGAGCTCCCATAAAAAGGAGCTCAGGAAAGCTGGCAGGAATTTAAGGACAGCCTCCTGCAAGCACAAGAACATTTTGCCCCGGTATGCAGATGTATCAAGAGATCAATTTGTCCAAGCAGAAAAGTTGTGACAGAGCTACAACAACAAAATGCAATGTACAGACAGGGTGTGGACATGGGGAAAAGCTACAGAAGAGAGGTAGCAAAGCATTACCTACATGCACCTTACCAGCTGGCTTTGGCTTGACTGGGGCAAAAACCAGCTCCATAAGAAAAGGCTTCACAGCCTTAAGTGAAAGGACAACATGTGGGATCTCTGAAGCCACTCAATGCACCACTGTATTGTTCTGTGTAACTATTACATGCCTATACAGTCATATTTTTTGAGACTTCTTTTAGCAGTTTAATACAATTGTTAAAACACAGGGTTTAGGGCATTCCTATCATATCTTGTTGGGGAAGAGTGTTAGGAAATATGCCCAGCAGTAAAGGACAAGCGGGTGCTGATCAACAGCTGGCCGAACATGAACCAGTGTGTGTGCCCAGGTGGCCAAGAAGGCCAACGGCATCCTGGCCACTACCCTGGCCAGAAATAGTGTGGCCAGTAGGACCAGGGCAGCGATTGTCCGCCTGTACTCAGCACTGGTGAGGCCACACCTTGAATGCTGTGTTTACTTTTGGGCCTCTCACTCAAATAAAGATATTGAGGTGTTGGAACATGTCCAGAGAAGGGTAGCAGAGCTGGTCTGGAGCACACATCTTTTAAGAAGTGGCTGAAGGAGCTGCGGGTAAAAAAGAGGCTCAAGGAACTTGAGCCTGGTAAAAAAGAGGCTCAAGGGATTTTATTGCTCTCTACCCCTGACAGAAGGCTGTATCGTGGCTGTGGTGGTTGGTCTTTTCTACCAAGTAGAAAGTGATAGACAGAGGAAACAGCCTCAAGTTGTGCCAGGGGAGGTTTAGGTTAAGTATTGGGAAAAAGCTGTTCACTGAGATGGGGGTCAGGCATTGAAACAGGTTTCCCATTTAAATGACACATAGATGTGACATGGTGTCATGGTTTAATGGTGGACTTGGCACTGCTGGTCTAATGGTTGGACTTAATCTTGATGATCTTAAATGTCTTTTCCAATCAAAATGATCTATGATTATATTATTCTCTTCTCTTACAGATAAATAGTTAAAATTTTGTAATTTTACTAAAACCTGTGGATCCCCTGGCTGACAAGGTCTAGTCCTTTTTGCCCTGTATTATTAATTTTCCTTTACATTGCATGTAACACTTCAGTCTCCTCTGAGTACATAATTGTTTTTCCTAGCTTTTTCCTCTAGAATTGGTGAGAAATATAGGGTAACAAGAAGCCTACATCAGCCTAGCTGTTTCAGAAATGTTGGACACAGCTCAGAAATTTTCAGTAGGATCATGTTTAACTGATGACAAGTGAAGTTCAGAATCACACAATACTTCTCTGTGAGTTGCTTTTTAGCATTTGAGGCTGTGGAAACTGTATGCCTTTATAACATGTGAGCACAAACCTACTGTGCTTCTCAGGTATAGTATGCACATTTTAAAATTGTTTTTTCTATGAAGCTGAGTTATTTTTAAATACACGGTGAAAGAACTTATCTTTTAAAAAAGTGTTTGGGTACATAGCACTGACATTTTAAAACAAACATTATAACTGCTGCAGAATTGGGTAGTATTTATGACTTCAGGGAACACAAAAAAGATGAAAGGAATGCTAAAATTTCAATACAGAGAAATTACGTGAATTTAATTTCTTTAAAAAGAAATGGAAAACAGTCTTTTTTCAGGACAATATTTGCTGCTTTTTCTCATATAGATAAATAATTAGATACACTATACCAAGTTCTAATGTGGTTTCTCAATATCCTGCATCTCAGTAATTTCTGACATTCTTATCAGTGGAGCTTGATGTCAGATAACAATCACTAAAGTAGATGGGACCAGTATTGAAGACAGGACATCAAACCTATTATAGTATTTTTAAGAAAAAATGTGATCTCAAATAATGACTGAACTAACATAAATGTGAAAAAAATAACCTGAATTAATGATCATATGCGTGTATATGCTGTTGTTTGTCTTTTCAAATCTACAAGCTGAATGAGGGGAGCAAACATAAAACACCGCATGCAGAAGAATTACCTGGATTTGTGACACTCCTTAGAGAACTTTAGACCTGTGAATGTGAATGGATTACCTGGAGAAATGGATATAACTTTTCCCTCTGTGACAAATATAAATTGGTCATAATATGTCAGAGAAAACCATATTCATTTTCCTCAAAAGACAAACACTTCTATATCTCAACTGATAAAAGGCACTTCAAAGCAGACATGAACTAAGAAATATTCATGACACTTCATCTGTCATAATCTTTTAAAGCTGTACGTAAGAGTAGAGTGGGTGCTGGTTTATATTTATGATTTTACAGCACCATGTGTGGGCAAAAAATGTAGGATTTTACTTATTCAGAGTCATAGATGAATTTCCCAAATGTTGCAGCATGTCTGACATGTAATATTCATATTAGAGATGATGTGTCACAATGAAGTAAGTGGCATCCACAAAATAGTAAATCAATGGAGAACAATTTGCCAAAATTATTAGACAATAGTCTTTTCCCTCAGCACCACGTCTGAGTTCACTGCTGTTCAGAATTACATGGTGAGGTAATTAGAACATGCTCAGGAAACTCTAAACATTTTTTACCTATCTTTTTTCATTACCTTGGTCTGCTAGGGCAGCTGTTGCACAGACAGAAACCTGTGAGTCTTGGGCAAGTGGGAAGTCCCCATTTGGGGCCAGTGGCTGCAGTGGGACTGTCTGGAGTCAGGCTTTAACAAACCTGCAATCGTCAGTGCTCAGGTCTGGATGGCAGAACTTTCCCTAAGGCAAAATTTTAGCAGTCCAAGCTGCTGAGTGGGGTAAGCTAGCAGAACCAAAGTTTCTGCTGGCCATTACTGGAATGACTGCGTACAACATGTCTGATGAAGATATTTTTAGTTGATATATTCCTGTGTTTTCTTACTGATATATTTCCAGATATCACTATATGCATTTCCCCCTACCCCAGCATCGTAGTGTTGTTTATAAAAGGATGTTATTTTATGTTATGCTGAATTATATTTAGATTTGTTTTCTTGGACTTAGTAGTTGCATATAATATGTGAAACCTCATAGTGCCTGCTGTTAGTCCTCCAAACACAACTGAAAACATAGGTACATTAGTTCAAAGAATGTGAAGAGGAGAAAAAAAAAGGGAGACAATAAGGCATGTTTTTCTGTGCTAGCTCTGTAATATGCATTTCTTTGAGGCTTGAAACTCTGTCACAATAAATCAAAAACACTATACTGAGTTTAGGGGTTTGCCAGCATTTTTTCCTTGGTATGTGTTGCACATCAAGTTCTAATCTCATAAAATTGTAACCAAGTTTACTGGAAGAAACTTTCATTTTCCTATAAGTAAATAAATTTTGTGTCCATTGCTGCTAGAGTGTCGGAACTATTTTGGGCGATATCACAAAACTGTGCTTTGAATTCACAAGTTTAGACTTTCTAAATTTGACTTAATGTCTTTTACAGCTTCCACCATGTATTATATTACTTTTTGCAAAACCTTTGTTTTCCTTGCTTAACAAATGACCACATTGTGGTATAATGGAAATCTCTGTCATCTTCAAAAAAAGCAGTTTGCATTCTCCCTTTGGAGGAATTTTTATGTGGCAGGGGTAGGAAAAAGGGATGTTGGATTGGGGGAGTGGGGATGGGAAGGGGGTGATGTGATGAATTTAAATTAAATGACATTTCTGGATCCCTAGTTCTCTGGCCACTATTTTGATCAAAGTTGAATCACACTTACAGAAGCTTTCAGGATAGCTCTCTCTGTTCCGTGAAGTAAGCTAAATACTTCAGGTTTCACATGAAAAAAAAATATATTCTGCATTTACATGCCCTTTTGGATTTGCTTCTGTGAGCCTTCCATATACTGAACTCCAGCTGATGTGGATGGAAATTCCACATATGGAGGGCCTGGAGAGTCAAACCTCTTGCTTTTAACATGTTTTTCCCTCTCTTTCAAATATGCAGGAATGCAGGCATTGTACTGGTGGTTTATAAATTTTATGACTATTTCCAGAGCTAGCTCCAGACTTCTCAGCACCAAGAGCAAAACCATATCTTCCCACCCCCCATCCCTCAGGGGTAAAGGCAGAATGACTTTATTCTCAGTCTTAGGTCAGATAAATTTGACTATCTCATGAGACATAATCAGCTGAGTGATTTCTGGAAGAGGCAGGAGGAGGCAGAGAACCAGCCTGGGTCACTTAGGGGGCAAGGGGCAGTGAAAGGTCGGTGGGTCCATGCCTTACTGTCTCCCTTTTTTTTTCTCCTCTTCACATTCTCCCTCAGCTGCCACTCTACTACCTTCTCAAACCCCTTAATTCTACTGTATCTGTAAAAAAATTGTTATGAAATCTCTGTAACTTGAGACACAGTAAAAGTTGTAAGGAAGGTAGCCATAATGAAAGCCATCTAATGATAAAACAGAGATTTTTTAAATAAGTTTTTTCTTTTTTCTTTTTTTTTTTTTTTTAGACCAGTGAGAGAATCTGTGGAACTGTATCAAAATGAAAAAATAATACAGAGAGTCTAGTTTTGGACATTTATTTTGAATCACCATAAGAGGGTAAAACCTGAAGACATTGAGAATGGATGTTCACCTTAAAATCTGTCTTAAAAAAAAAAAAATTGAAGTTTTGATTTATAGTGCTGTATGTAGACATCATAAATCAATACAATTGATGACTTGCACATCACTGAAGACAGGAATATTCTGTAATTTTAAGATTTTTGTCTGGATGATATTTTCACTTTTTCTCATACTGTTCAATGTCAAATTGTTTAGACAGTCAGTATACATATCCCATGTTTGCTTTTATTAAGATAAATGTTTTGCAGTAATGCCTTTGTAACTGACATTTTGAGAAATTTCAAACAAAACCTGACCAGTATAATTTTTGTTTGCAGTTAATGCCTGCAATCTGTAAACTTGCAGTCTGTATGCTTGGCAGTGCCAGCAAAGAATAAAAAGTGCTCTGCTCCAGAGAGCATTTGATATGCAGTGCCTCAGCTCTCAAGTGAATTGCAGTATGTAAGCCATCAGAGCTGACAAAATCTCTGTGAGAAAGGCTTTTCTTGATTCTACAAAAATTTTCAAACTCTTAGGTCTTCCACCGAGGAGGGTGTCAAAGCAGGAAAATCACTTCTCTGATGTGCGTGCAGGCCTTGTCCTACTGGGGGACTTCAACCACCCCAACATCTGCTGGAAAAGTAGCACAGCAAGCTGTAGGCAATCCAGGAGGCTCCTGGAATGCATGGGGGATAACTTCCTAAGCCAGGTGGTAGATAAACCTACTGGAGGAAATGAGATACTAGATACGATAGTCACCAACATTAGCGAGATAATCAGGGATGTCAGTATTGGAGGCAGCCTGGGCTGCAGCAATCACGTACTGATGGAGTTTGCAGTCTTGAGGAATATAGATCAGGTAAGGAGTCAAGGCGGGACCCTGAACTTCAGGAAGGCAGACTTCCAGCTCTTCAGGGAGATTGTCAGTGGAATCCCCTGGGAAACTGCCCTTAGGGACAAAGGAGCAGAACAGAGCTGGCAGATCTTTAGGGAAGTCTTCCACAGAGCACAAGAGCTAGCAATCCTCCTCCATAGAGCAAGAAATTGGGCAGGGGACACAAGACAGCATGGCTGAGTAGAGTACTGCTGGTCTAACTAAAGGGAAAGAAGCAAATGCAGACAGTGGAAAAAAGGACAGATAGCCTGAGGAGGATATAGACATGAAGCACGATTATGTAGGGAGGGGGAGAGGAAGGCTAAAGCAAAATTAGACCTGAATGTGGAAAGGGACACAAAGAATCACAAGGGCTTCTACAAGTATGTCAGTCAGAAAAGGAAGTTCAAAGGTGTACTCCCTCTGTTAAATAAAACTGGTGAACAAGTAACAACGGATCAGGAGAAGGCTGAGGTACTCACAAACTTTTTGCCTGTCTTCAGTGGCAGTTCCTTTCTCACACCTCTCAAGGGGATGGACAGCAGGATGGGACTGGGGGGTCAAACTGCTCTCAATTGTAAGTAAATATCAGGTTCATGACCACCTGAGGAATTTGAATGTGTACAAGTCCATGGGACCTGATGAGCTGCATCCCAGAGTCCTGAGGAAATTCACTGATGCAGTTGCTAAGTCACTCTCCATGATATTTAAAAAGTCATGGCAGTCCGGTGACATCTCAGGGGACTGGAAAAAAGGAAAACATTGTACCCATCTTTACAAAGAGAAGAAAAGAGGGCCCTGGGAACTACCGACCTTTCAGCCTCCCCCCTGTGCCTGGAAAGATCTCGGAACAGAAGCTGTACTAAGGCACATGGAGGACAGTGAGGTGATTTGAGACATCCAACAAGGCTTCACCAAGGGCAAATCCTGCCTGACCAACCCACTGGCTTTCTGTGATGGAGTGATTACACCAGTGGGCAAGGGAAGAACTACAGATGTCATTTATCTGGGCTTTTGTAAAGCCTTTGACACGGTCCCTGACAACATCCTTCTCTCTGAATTGGAGAGCAATGGATTCAACGGTTGGATTGGTAGGTGGATTAGGAATTGGTTGGATGATTGCATCCAGAGGGTATTGATAATGTCTCAGAGTCTCAATGGGCATCAGTGACAAGTGGTGTCTCCTGGGGGTCCATATTTAGACCAATGTTATTTAATATCTTCATTAATGACATAGAGGGATTCAGTGTGAATTTGAGCCCTCAGCAAATTTGCAGATGACACCAAGCTGAGTGGTGCAGTTGCCACACCTGAAGGACAGGATGCCATCCAGAGGGACCTGGACAAGCTCAAGTAGTGGGCTGATGGGAGCGTCATGCTGTTTACCAAGACCAAGTGCAAGGTTCTGCACCTGGGTTGTGGTAACCCCTAGTACTAACATAGGCTGGGGGATGAACAGATCGAGAGCAGCCCTGCACAGAAGGACTTGGGGGTGCTGGTGGAGGAGAGGCTGGCCAAAACCCAGCAATGAGCATTTGGAGCCCAGAAAGCCAAACGTGTCCTGGGCTGCATCCAAAGCAGCGTGGG
>VXAZ01008017.1:51160-223367 GCA_013399875.1 Gymnorhina tibicen
AAGTACACATTACATGATAAAGCAAATGCATACTAAATATCATAGAAATTAGGATTTTACTTCTATTTTCACTTGTTTTGGTTTGTAAAAGACCCTACTGAGTTCCTTTCCATTATTCCTGGTTTCTTCCTTGAATGAGAGAAGTATTAAGCTCCTTAAGATTCTGTCATCTAATCACGTGCCTGGCTCAGTGCAAGCTAGTCAGATAAATGTACCAGCCACAATTACTCTTTAATTTTTTTAAAATGTTTTTCCGTGATGATTCAGTCCACATATGGATTTGAATTTTGATTTGCCAACTGTTGTGAATTCAAACTAGAAGGTCACTAGATCTTACCAGTTGTAAACCCAAGAAATAAAAATTATTTCATTTTTTCACCTGTTTCTCTGATAGTGAGAATATTTTCTGCCTAGCTTAAAAGGAGAATACTATCTGTCTTGTTTCACTGCTTCCTATATTTCTGCCATTTTGCAACTGTTTAATCCATCAAGTAGAAACTGCTGCTCTTTGCATAGTAAGCTGCAGTGCTGAGAAATTTAATACGGAACACGATAGCCTCCTAGTTATTAACATTATAATCTCTTCCAGTATTTTACTGGTTGCTTAAAAATACATTTTTGTTACAACATAATAGTGCATTCATGGTCACAACTGTATACAGGTAGGAGTTCTCTTTTCTCAAATATTTGCAAGAAACATAAACAAAAAACATATGTTTCAAATATTTCACTGAATACCTTTTTCCACTCCTAAGCGTATGTTGCAGCCATTTGAGCACTCTGCTGCTTCAAAATTGTACCGTTTTCTTTCATGATTTATAACGTATTCTTTATCTTTCTATATTTTAAAATGTGCTTTGTGCCCTAACCTGAAGATATTTTTTTCCTCGATATTGACCCTCCTATCTTCTCCATTTCTGTAATTTTCACAAGAACAATTCCAGCTTTCAAGTATGTCATTAGGTGGTTTTGTGCTATAATCCTTGCTGTTTGTCTGCATTGCTAATCTTTATCAACTTGGCCAACTTGGGGGTAAGTAGCCTGTGCCTTTTGCTTAGAAAAACACATTGTGACTCAGTGGGTGTTCCATCCACGTGGCATCTTCACTATTGTTTTGATATTCAAAACTCTCTCACTAAGAAAGAAAGGTTTCTCCAATGCTCAAATATCTTGCTGGCTCAACATTTCAAAGTATGCTTTGTGCTGTCCTGGCATTTTCATTAATTTCTAGCATAAGTGACGGGCCAAAACCCAAAGACTTTGAATCCAACTCCTCTCCTTCCTCCACACCTCCTCTTCTGGAAACTTTGGAAAGCTGAGTTCAGACATAGAGCTGAGTACTGCAAATTGGCCGAACACAAATCCCACCTCCACCTTAGGGGTTTTCCGAATCCCGATCCAAAATGTACTTCCTAGTGTTATTTTTTGTCTCGTTTCTTTGTAAGATTCTTAAAACTTGCATATTCTTTCCTTCATGATATTTTGGCAGTTTCACATGATTTATTTTAGGTTCACTCATGATGGTCTATGCCTGCTTGTAGAATCTCAGTTTTGATAAGAAGAAAATGGAAATGTAATTGAATCCCATTTGTATTATAAAAAGCGGTATAAATAATTACATATGCTTTAGTTCCATAGAAGGAAAAATGAGACAAGGCAAAAGCCTTTTAAATTAGACATCCAAAGAGGTTGAAAACCCTATGAGGTTTTTTGTTTGATTTGGGTTTGTTTTTATCAGTAAAGAAATTTATAACTTATACATCCTCAACTGACTTTCAGATACAAAAGTATAAGCTCTGCTTCTTCAGTATTCAAAAGCAATTTCATCAGCCCCAAGTGTTTCTGTGCAATCTCTCTAAAATCACAGGCTTCATAGTTTGAACAATGAGACTTCTAATAGTTACATGCAACCAGTTTGTATCTTCTGTCGGTATCTGAGTCCTTAAAAGTTATTTTTTCTGGTTGTTTTTTGCAAACAGCGAGCCTAGAAACTTTTATGAAAAGCAAAACTTACATATTGACTTGATATCTGAAGTTGGGCCTATGATTTGAAAACCCAACAATGACTATAAAACTGTTGATGGATTAGCAAGAGTTGTTTACACAGAACAAGTCTCTCACTTGCTTGAAGTTCACTGCAAGATCTGGATGTTCTGTAAAGCAATGCAAATGCTCTGCAGTTAATGTCAATTTACCATACGTATCTAAATGAGATTTACTTTCATGTGATTTCTCATGGAACTTAACCACCATATGGGTCCATATAGCTAAGGCTGCTAGTTTGCAACTTCAGAAATGTTGTACAATTCTGTCCTCTGTAAGTGCCTTCATGTAAAATCACGGGTAAATTATTTAATCTCACTTAATCTTACTGTACCTATAGTGCCCTGTTTGTAAAACAGAAACTGATTATTTTCTGTGTTTCGTGGGCTGCTCAAAGAGCAGGGCATATTAAGTTTTAGCTCAAGCTAAGATACAGCACTGGCTGGGAGGCAAAAGGCATGGAAAGAGTGGAGGTAAATAAGGCTTCTTGAAAAATCTTCTGAAAGTAGACTTCAAAAGGGACATACAACAGCACAACAATACAGGAAACTGTCTTGTGTGAAGAAATAAGATTGGAAAGTATAGGCTCACTTTCCAGAAAGAGAATGTTCGTGGCCCAGACTCATGTGAGAAGTCACTCACAGGCACGAACTGAGATTATTCTAAAAACAGGAATCCAGCTCAATCTGCCCATAAGGAGCATGTCCAAAAGTTGAGGACGGGTATTAAAGGTATGGAAGTGGCACCCCTGTAAGGATTAAGCCTGAGAGAGAACCGAAGTTGGAAGAATGATGGATAAGTGGTTTTCTTTCTTACCTGGAATTCTCTGTCAAAACAGGAGGAGGAAGTAATTTTGCATCTTCTGTTGCAGAATTTCCCTGTTTTGTTGTTGTAATTTAGGATCTCAAGCATGTCAGTTCAAGATGTTTGGCTCATCCACTAAATTGCCACACCCTTACAATGAAAAAATGTGAACACAGTGTTAAATTGTTGTGAAAAACCCTGCAGGAGTCTATAACCATTTAGGCATTTTGGTGAAATTTTGGTTTAGATTTTTCTGCTGCCGAAGGTCAAGGTCTATTATTGAAATACAACAGGTATCATAATTTGTAAGGTAAATGGTGACAAACTGGTGTGGAAGGGGGGAGTTCTCTATAGCTTATCACTTCAATGAGTTCAGTTAAATTTCAAGAAAGAAGCAGTCCCCATATAGGAATTCACTCCCACTCTTTCCATAATTCCCATGGAGGAAACAACTGTTCAGCTTCAATATTGAAAGCTCAAAGTGTTTCATGTGGAAGCATCTCATCGGTCTCATTTCTGTAAAGCCAAACAAAATGGATTAAGCAGTGCTACATGTCATCCGTTTCCTGAGACTTTGCCTCACATTAGATGTGGGTGCTGAACACAGAGAGATCACAGCACACCTGTTCCAAAGTGACATCATTTCACTGCAGTGCTCATGGCAACCAGTCTCTCATAAAGAGTAAGGACCGGATGAGTCTGAAGGCTAAACTACGTATCTATTTCCCTGCTAGGTGTGAATGAGGAATTTCTTACTGCAGAGAGCTGTATTGTTCCTCCTATTGTACTTGCAAATTTTATCTCAAGTTGGAGGTCTAGGTAAAGGTTTGTATGTATCAGCATACCTTTGAGGAAAGTGCTTTCATGGTCCTACATCATGTACATCTGAGTGAGTTGTACCTAGACACTCCAGAATATTACAGTTCTTATAACTTTCGTTCTTGTTTCTCTCACATCCTTGGAAGGCACGCACAGACACACACATGTAAATGCAAATCCTGTCTGTATCTCCTTATAAAGCACTGTCTCCCTCTCAGTTCTCACTTTCCATATTTGCACAAGCTTCCAGGTTCCCAGAAATCAATCCAGGCTTACAAGAGAAAGAAATCTAAGAGCAATTGCTAACTGAAAAAGTAGAAAGAAATAAAAAAATTCTGGTTGCTACAGACTGTATGGCAAAAAAGAGGTCCAGCTACCAGGAAGAGACAGGTGGCTTCTGAGTGAAAATGGTAACATATTCTCCCCAGGGAGATCAGCTCTAAAGTTGAGTTCACTCTTTCCCTCTATAAAGCATATTGATGTTAACAGTTTTCTTCTGCCTGCACGTGTGTTTTTCAAATTAAGTATTGTTAAATCTGTAAAGCTTGAAATACTGCTTCAGACACCCACCTTGGCTTCTACTTCCATTTTATATAATCTGTCATAGGTAGAGTACAGCGTTGATAACCAATTCTGTTTCCCTCAAACAGATGCAAACTGATTTAATTTAACACCTGTCAGAGGTGAAGGAAAACTGGAATGAATAACCACTTCAGAAAGTGGAAGGAATAATTTTCAGGACACAGAGTTGCATGTATTTGTGCACTCTCCCTTGAGATGTTGAAGGGCATATATTTGTAAGGTCAGGGTTTGGAGGTGACATATTTGCATATGTATACTCAGAAAGTGATGCTGAACATAATCCTAGATTCACCAATCTCCAGTACCAATTTTTGCAAATATTTGAGTGTCTCAGGACTTCATCTGTAGCATTAAGATTTTGCTAAAAACAACCTCTGTCCTACTGGAGAAACAAAAGTGCTGGGCACATTAGGTGCCGTCCACATTGGCTAATATATCCCATAAAGTTTCAGCTATTACTTCTGCTGCAGAAAGCAGTCTTTTCTTGCTCTGAATTCTTGTATTCACTTGGGATCCATGACAGAGAAAATCTGGACCTGAACAGGGCCTGAGGTTTTGCACTGTTTGGGCAATGTTACTTTGTTTAGAGCATATTTTCCTTTGTAGTGTAGGCTTTATTTTTTATATATATGCATCCAAAGAAGAAATACCATGCTCCATGCTCCCAAACTAGTGTTCCATATATAGAATGAGCTTTCAGCAAGACAAATAAATTAACTCCATGCAAATGCATATATGGAGTATAATAAAGTCCTGGACCTAAAAGGCAGGATATGGGGATGTTCAGCTTCAGACACTTTCAGGTACTTGAGGCCTTAAAGTCATTTTTCAGTAAATCTGCACTTCTTTTTAAGGGTTTGTTTTGTTTTTCCCAGTTAGAAATAATTCAAATGAGTCTTTAGGTAGATGCAATACTGCTCTGTAGGAATTGGCAGATATTGGGCATGACTGCTCATTAAAGCTATATGCAAGAATTTGAGTAGACCTTTCCTTTGGACTTGATTCATGTGAGTTTCCATTCCCTGAATTTCACTTTGATTTCTAGGTTCAACTATGTGCAGAAAACTGAAAGCCAAACTGTTGGAAGAATGATACTTATGTGGTTTCATGAAAAAATTACAGGGTTTGCATGGGTTCGTTGTGAAAACAAAGTTCAAGCTGCATTTTAGAATCTGGTCTAAATTTTGAATGTGCAACAAAATATCAGTCCTGGTGAATGTCATACATATTGCAATGCTATTATGAGTATCATGCTGTTCTGCTAGTGATTAAACACATATACTGAATAAACAAAGCTCTTTAAAGCTAATTCACCTTTTCAACATGTCTGAACATTGCAGACCACATAATTTTGTGGCATTACTGTAAGATATTCAACTCACTACAAGAAAGAAGCTGAAGTTCTGGAGCACGTCTAAAAAAGAGCAAGAGAGCTGGTGAAGGGTCTGGAGCACAAGTTCTGTGAGGAGCAGCTGAGGGACCTGAGGTTGTTTAGCCTGGAGAACAGGAGACTGAGGGGAGACCTTATCAGTCTCTACAACTTTGAGTTGGTGGGGTCAGTCACTTCTCCCAAGAAACAAATGGTAGGAGAAGAAGAAACAACCTCAAGCTGAACCAGAAGATGTTTAGATTGGATATTGGGAACTGAGGTGGTTGTCAGGCTGTCCAGGGAAGTGGTTGAGTCACCATTCCTGGACGTATTTAAAAGATATGTAGATGTGGTGCTTAGGGCCATGGTTTAGTGGTGGACTTGGCAGTGTTAAAGTAACATTTGGACGTAGTGATCTTAAAGGTTTTATCCAACCTAAATGATTCTATAATTCTGTTGTATAATAAATTCCTGTCTCCCTCCATCATTCTTCATGCAACATGCTCCTCAGCTGCCATGGAGTTCCACCAGAACACTGGCAGAATACATGGAATACAAATGTAATTCCAAAAATATTACTCCATCTTAGAAGACAGAGTTGTCTATCGAGCCTTCTGTACTGATAAGAAGAATATCCTATACTTCCTTTCAAAAAAGCCACATTTTCGGAAGCTGAACAAGAAATACCCAAAATGAGGTGTTCCGAAATGGGTTTATGTAGTGTTAGTGCAACATCTCCAGTTTAAAGTCGGACTAAGAGAAAGGAAAAAAAACCCCAAACTACACAACAGAAAACCCCAAATACATGGTTATGAGAACATCTTTGTCAGTTGTTCCATCCATTGTAAGTCATGTAATCATAATTGCAGCAGTTTTTTTCTTGAAAATAAAGCAGCCGTGATTCATCTATTCAGTATTACAAATCTTGCTGTTTACATTTAAAAGTTTGTCTGGAGAATTTCATTTACAGGAATTCTAGAAAATACTGTAAGTACTTCTCTAATGACGTTAGTCTTGTAGAAAAGGAAGAGAGTATGGTGGAAAACATACAACAGTAGCTAGGAGATGTATGGAAAAAATCCTTTTGTGCAACTCTCAGGTGTGTGTGTGTTGACACTGCTGGTGAAGCAAAAGATATGAGAGCTTTGCTTTGGGGGGATGATGGTGTTATTTGTAAAAAGTACACTAGATTTTTAGTAGATCTATATGTTTAGTTTCCTGAGTTTTCAAGGGCAGTAGGAGAAGTCATAATTTCTCCCTTGATGGCATCCTATGGCCGCTTCCTCGCTTCTGATGGTGCAAAGTGGTCCACCCTCCACTCTCCTCCATGAAGTGGTCACTGAAGTTGCTGTAGAGACACATAAAGATGTAATAGAGGAATCTTAGAACCTGTTTCAGACCTTTTCTCATCCCTGCTATGTTCAGTCCAGCTAGTGCATTTTCCATCATAGCCCCTTCCTACTGAGCCTTTTCAGTCTTCCTGGCCCTGCTTCCTTGCCTGCCAAGTCCAAAGGTACCCAACCAAATGACCACTTGGCAGTAAGGGCTGAAATCTGTTTTTCCCACTGTTCCTAATTACTTTAATTTCTTATTTGAAATTTCTTCTTTAGCCTCATTTCCTAAAGCCCATCTCCATCTAGTTTATATCTTTTCTATTTTGGCCTTCAGATGTCTTCAGTGTTTATGTTCCTGTTATGCAAAGCCAGACTCTTCTATCCTCCTATCTGACTTCTCAACATCTGTGACTCCTTTTTTTTTTTCTCACTCAGTTCCTTTCCTTTTACAAAGTCTGTATCACTCTCCATCTGCTCATCCAGCTTTTCCTCCAGGCTGGTTTTAATTTCTACTGATGTGCAGTTCTCTTAAGTGGCCTGTGGTCTACCCTTTCTCCTTTTTCCTTTCTGTCCCCAGTCCTGGCCTTTGGCAGAGTTTCCCTTTTCTTTGCTAGCTTCTGACTTCAGTCACTTTTCAGATTCATGGCTAGAATACTATTCTTCACCCCTAACACACAAGTACCTTACTTTTCTCCATTGTCTGAGCTTGCTGATGTACCAGAATCACGACCTTAGGGAATACTGGGCTTTCTATATGCCCATCTGGATGTGATGTGCCCTGCAGCACCAAAATGTTGCCACTGCAAGGCATCCAGCTCAGCCCCATGTGGAAGAATGCCTACTGCATTTAGAATGTTCTTGGATCCAGTTTGCAATTTCTCCTTCAGAAAATAAAATAAACAGCCAGTAAGTAAAAAAAAAAATTTTTTTAAATGCTGGGGACTTCAGGCAGTGCAGGAGCATAGGCAGACAAACTAAATGAATTCTGAACAGAGTGAGAGCAGTTATTTGAAACTCCTACCTGTAAAATTAATACTTAAAAGGCAGAGTTCTCACCTTTCCTGAGGTGTGTGAGTCTTTGCCTTTCTGTGCAAAATTCTTCCTCCAGTAATCTCACTTTCCTTCCAAAGCAGAATAGGTTAGGTTTTAAATTTCCCCAAAGAAGAAAAAGTGTAGTGACAGACTGTCACTCCATCCTGTTAGAAACATTTTTGTTTTACAGTTTTAAAGCAGAGTCTGACCCCTTTGTTGCTGAGCAAATGGTGTAAAAGAGAGCACTTTTCTGTAAAAAATACAAGGCTTTAGCAAAATCTGCATTCTCCCCGGAGGATGTAAGAATTTTCCGATTGGTGCTTTTTATGGTATACGTTATGTATTGACACAGATTAAGTTTCCCTCCTGTCTGGAACAATGCACGCTCAGGAGAGCTACTGACCTAGCAATAAGTGTGAACAGCTCATGGCAAGTGGTGAAGCAGAGCTCCGGGATCTGCAGGCAGAGCACTCCGTTCAGCTGTGCCATTCTGCCTCTCTCCTCCTGCTACTCCTCCTCTCCCGCTCTCTTTTTCCTTCCCCTCTGTCTTTAGCTGCTACGCTTTCCCCAGACCTCTTGGCTTTGTTGTGCTGCATGTCTGAATAGCAGGAGGGGGATTGGCTAAACGCCGGCTCAGGAAGCGCTTCCCCGCAGCTCACGCCAACCCACCCACCCACGCCTGGGTCAGCAAATGTGAGCGGGGCTTATGGAGGCGGAGAAGCAGGGCTGAAGGCTTGCACCAGCGCTGGATGTGACAGCAGGCAGCCGAGCGCTTCGCAGCTTGCGCGTGTCCGACCCCAGGTCCGGCACGGACCCGACAATGGAGTGCTGCCGCTGGACAACCGCTGGCACCCTGCTTCTAGCTTCCCTTATCCTGGTAAATACCATTTCTTTCCTACAAATACAAGTACTGCCCGTAGCTGATATTGTATCTGTGTGCATATATGCGGGTGGGTATGTTTTTAATCTCTTAAGATCACAGCTGGATTTGTTTTGAACAAGTCATGTAGGTCTTATCCTCTCTAAAACACTGCAGACTTGGAGCCTTGATATTGTGGGTTGCTGCAGGTAGAACCAAGAAGCTGATGTTGGCATCAGCTTTCTAAACTTGGAGAGCAATGGCCTGTGAATGGTGATTTAGCTGCTTGGAATTTAGAGAGAAGCTGTTTCTCTGTTCTTTAAATCAAACTGTATCACGCTGTAATGTTCCTGGAATTTTCTTCCTTAAAAAAAAAAAGAGAAAATAAAAATGTATTTCAGTTTTGCACATGCAGAGAAAACAGGTATAGAATGTACTGAATTTTTTCCTGAAGCCAGCTTAAATGAGCTCTTATTATTTCTGTAACTCATTACAGAGTCAAGTTTATACCAACCTTTGAAAGATATGTTCTGTGATATCTGGTATACTTCAGGCCAGTAAACTTGATCATTACTATATTATTTTCTTGCATACTTTCTCTGTTTGTCCTGATAGGATACTTACAGCTGAGAGATGTAATGAGCATGTACCTATGCTGTTTGATGGACATTATAATTCCTTTTTGACTCGTACTTAATTTTGTGAGTGGTATGTTAGCAATTGGAAAATCTTCAGAGAGGGTATTAATATGCATACACTTTTGATACCAGAGTCATCTTGGCATACATATGTTGCCCTTTTCTTAGAATCTGATGGAATGTAGTAGTTCAAATAGCAAAGCATCATTAAGAAATACATGAATTTTATAGCAGCTTCCATCTTCTATTTATCTGTATAAACCAGTCTATAGTAATCATTGTAAACTAATCTTAACACATTTTTTAATAGCCACATGGGGACCTAAATATTAGGATAACCCTATTCAAAATGCTTATTTAAAATGCTTGTATTATTTAAAAAAACCAACAAACAGCTTTTTGGATATACAGTCACTAAATACTATTTGAGCACTAGAAATAAGGATGCTATCTGGACTGATCTAAAAGTCTTACTTTGTTTAAAAGTCTTTTTGCCATTCATAATACTGAATTCACACAAAACAGCATATAGTCAGCATAGATTCTCTTTCGTTTGTGAAAATATGATGTTTATAACTCGATGACTGTAATAAGTCAATAATGACTGAGCCAATCCTGCAGGACTAATTTAGGGAAGATCAACAGGAGATATGACTCAACAAGAATGTGTAGACTGTAGAATTTGGCCCCATGTTAAGCTCATACTCATAATATTTGTACATCACTCCTGCTTGTGAATTAAGTTCTCAGTCCCTGATTCACGAAAATAAATAGTGCATTCTGCTGCCAACTATTATGCATTATATTCCACACTATACTAGTTTTTATTTGTATGACTTACCCTGCCTCAAGAGATTTCCCCCCACCTCCCAGAAAATCTCTTTGTACCTTAAGAATAGTGATGTGAAGCAAGCTTAACTTTCTTTTTGAATCAGACCATTCTTTTGCTCCTTCCATAGTCGGGAAAATCTCTCACTTGCTTTCAGCAGGAGATTAGGTAAACATTCCAGTATTTGACTTACAGCTTGGCTAGAGATAGGGATAAGTTGTAGGATACCTTGGTATACTCATTCGTACTGTAGTTTATTGCGGCACGAGTTCACCAAAGGCATGGTAGAAAGCTCATAGATGTTTTTTGAGGAAAAACAAGAAGTCCTTGAATCAGGCTGTGACCTGGATGTTAGCATCCTAGATTTTAGCCTTTAGCCGAGCAGACAGAATGAGTTTGAAATCTGTGACAACTAACATTTGGATTTATGTGTATCACCTTGTATCTCTTCTAAAGACCCTATCTTTCCCACAATAACCAACACCAGCAGCTTCTTATCATGTAGCACTCTAGTAACATCAGCAAAAGTTCACAGTTGTAAGCACTAAGGTTATGCAATAAATGCTTACAGGATTGGTCTTGGAAGAATTTATGACACGTTCCTAAATGTTCAGTAAGACGCAGTAGAGCAAAGTAGCACCTAAAGTCTTCATTCAGCATCCTTGCCTCAGGAAGGAGGTTGCACAGCCCAGGCACATGCACAGCCTATGTACTTGTTCCATATTCAGAGAACCAGTTTGTCTAGCATTTATGTGGACTAAGTATTTTCATGGCTACTTTTGAGAATCTGAGGCATAACACTAAGATGCTTGTCTTGAAAAAGTAGCATAAAAAGGCAGTTTCTCTTTCCAGAGAAAGACCAGATAATTAGAGAAGTTTTCTTATTGCTCCATGAACTTTTGCATGCTATGGAAATATTACCACACTACTTTTAAGAACAACAAAAGAAAGCAGGCATTTTGTTCCGGAGATTTTCCTTTCTGTTAGATTAAAAATAAAAGCCTAGCACAAGCAAATCACAGTTGTCTAACTCAAAGGAATGTGGCCAAAACCATAACCAGCCATGAGTTCAGCTGAACTCGAACTCAAATCACGTCATGTCAGAAGGACATTTAAACACATTTGCATTTGTTATTTGCATCTTTTCAGCAGCTTTTTTAAGCTCTCTTTGTTGCTGTTGTGATACTTACAGAAGTAACACTAGGGACTGTAATAAAGTACATGTGTTTTTCTGCAGGATTTCTTTCTTTTGCTGTGCTAATTCGTACATGGAAAATAATCAAATACAATAGTCCATTCCTTCCAGGCTCTTTGGCATTAAGCTCCCCTATTATCTAACTGGGTCTGTCTTGGATGACCACAAGCGCAATTAGCCAGTGAAATGAATATGTTTCTTGTTTACATGTGAATGTACAAAGCTTGACGGTTTTTCCTTTCATGTGTAGATAGGTCTACCTACTGCTGTATGTCTGCTCATCTGTCTCTACAATTGTAGGTATATTAAGGGTTTTTTTCCAGTATGAGATCCAAAGAACACAAATATATTTTCATGTATATGGATCATGTACATGTACGGACTAGCACTTGATCACATCAGTTGGGGAAGGATGAGCTAAAATGCAGAGTTCAGCTATACAAAGCTGAGATTTATTCATGTTACAAAGTGAAAATATCTCACCATTGTGGTTTGTGACCCATGCTGCTGTATTTCAGATATGTCATGTCTATAAAACAAAACTATTTCTTATTGGTAGGACTAGATGCTACCAAGTATGAATGATCATAATTCCTTCCTATATTACTCTAGAATTCTGTGTTGGGACATATTTTACTGACCTCTTCCTTCAGATTCTTGACATATAAAATTTATTTCTTCTACTTCTACCAAGTGCAGAGGCTTGCACGAGCTAAATTAAGATTGTGTGATGAAATTTTTTTTTGTTTTGGATTTTAGTGAATTGAACTCTGCATTTAATGTAGGCTGTTGAGCTACTGATCTGCAATACAAGTGTCACTAAAGTTATCGTGTTCTTTTAATGAATTTGCTAGATTCATAGGGCTGCAAAAGAATAATGAAAGAAGGTATGACGTTGAACACTATGGAGAGTCTGAAGATTGGAATGTGGTCACCTGTAGTCATGGATCTGTCAGCTGGACAAACTTCAGTGTTCAGAAGGTTCATGAGTTAAAGTCTGAGAGGGCCACATGACCAGACAAATAATTCTTTAGAAGAGGAATATCAATCTCTGCATGACTAAATTTTCACTGAAGCAAATAAAACCTGAATCCCTTACAACTGTGTTGTTAGCTGTCCAAATAAAACCTCATGGTTTCTATTGTATTGTCAAATCTGTGTACAGCACTGTTGCTTTTATTACTTTTTTGTAGCTATTTTCTTAACCTTGTAAGAAAACGCAGAATTGTATGGGAAACAATTATATGGGGGAAAAATGGGAAATTGCAGTCTGAAGAAGGAAAGAAGAATGGTAAGATCATCCTTTATGGAAACAATTTAAAAGCTAAAGGTAGTAAAAAAAAAAGTGAAAACACACCAACCACCAGGTGCTATAAAATCATGATACGCAGCAGGAAAAAGAAATTACTTGTTCTCAGCCCAAGCCAAGGACAGTTCTAAAATCTTCTCATCTGATGGACAACAACTAGTCCAAAAATTGGCATGAAGTGTTTATTTCATCAGAATATCATACGCGGGTATGAACCACAACTTTTTCCTAACTCTTTTACAGCAGTGGCTAGTTTTTGCTGTTGGCTTCTCCATCTTTTTGCATCACCTTACAGACAGCAGGCTTGTCTTTACAGATGGCTGACCAGTTTTGCATGCTCAAGGTGTTACAACATGTTCTAACTCTTAGACATATGTTTAGGCAAAATGGGGGAAGTAAGCAAGGGATATACATTTTGTGGACTGAGAAGATCTTCTCTTAGGTCCTTAAGCCTGTGTAGTGTTGAGCACAGACCAATAACAGTCAAAGCTTAGTAAAATCTCATCACTTAGATGTCCTACTAGCTCAGGGAATGTAAATCATTTCATCATAGGTCTGAGATTTTCTATCACCTACCTTTTAAGTACCCTGTTTAGAATTTCATTCCATGTATGACCATCTTTTTTTCATTTTTCTGCAATAACTGAACTTTTCCAAACTTCTTATAAAAGTAGCTAAAGTTGGGAAAAATTGGAAGGGGAGAGAAAGCAGTGTGTGTATTTGTGAAATTTAATTTTCTTACAAAGACAGCATATGTAGAAATCTTAGTAGTTTTGCCACCTGTGGATTTTTTGGTCGCTGCTTGTAGGGGCAGTCACTCTAGCTTTGCAGAGAAATAAGTGGTATGTACATTGATTCTACTGTACATTAATTTTCACATTTTTTCCACTTTAGTGTTCACTGCCTCTATGGAATCTCTTAAAAAGCTTCAACCTTCAAAATTTCTGCTTTTCAGGGCCTTCTTATAGAGGAAGTTCAGCAAAGAGGATGTCAGGGTAGAGGGAAGCGTTTTGTGATAATGTAAGACATCCTAATAAATTCCAAGAGTGCTCAAGAAATGAGACAGGAAATTATATGCAACTTATAATAAATTCAAACTGTCCTATAAAGTAAATATACTCATTTTGTTTCCATACAAATATACTGTGTGGGTGTCAAATTTCCCCTTCTAGCTTTCTTGGATATAATCTCTGTCCCTGTTTGAAGTTTGCTAGTGTGTTGTTCAGGTTCTGTGCTGTATCAACAGAGCAGATATGAAAGGAAATAAAGGAAGCAATAAGGTCTCCTGCTGTTTTGATGCTGGCATCAGATGGGTGAATTATTTATTTACTTACTTACTTACTGATTTATTGAAATCCTGTATTTCTTTCAGTCTGAATTGTTAAAAGAATGAGTTGTTCAGGGCAAGCACAGTGGCCCTTAACAAGCCCAAAGCTGTCTTCTCTTATTGTAAATATCTTTTGGATACGACATTTTCATAGTTCCTGTAACTTTTTAAAAGACAGAGGATTTTCAAGTTCCTGTAGCATGTCCAATATGTCCCTTAAAGGTCCAGACATATTTTAAAGACAAAAGATCTGAATTAGCTGAAGGGGAGAGGGAAGTACTGTAAACCAAATATCTGAAACTAAAAACTTGAGTTGCTGTTGCTTTAATTCTAAGATTCTGCCACTCCAAACTTTAGATTCTTGTCATTCTCTGATGGGCTCATCAGTGCTGGTAAGCACCAGGTCAAGAGGGAGTGTCTTATCACCTTACTAGAACTGAAGACTGACGTAGAGAGAAGTGCATATCCTTTCTGTGTAGCAAACTAGTTCAAAGTCTGGGTGTGTCATTTCTGTTATTTGGGGGCAGCAAGGGAAAAAAAATATTTTCATCACATGGGATTTGAGGGCAGCATGAGAGGAGGAGCAGCAGCTTATGTCCTGAAAGTGTTTAGCCCCTTCCAATGTAAATTCATTAAAAAAAAAAAAATTAGTACTGCTAAAAGACTTCCTTCCTTCCTTCCTTCCTTCCTTCCTTCCTTCCTTCCTTCCTTCCTTCCTTCCTTCCTTCCCTCATTTTTTCTTAAAGCTGATGAGCACAGCACAGCCAGCACATACTTTCATTTCTCACCACTTGGAAAACATTTGGCATGCAACAGCCTTCATTACAGATTACAATTTTACTTTTCTCTCATCTCCTTTCTGTGTGCGTTGTGGGCTTTTTCCCTGCCCACAGTTCTTGCTACGTGGAAGAAAAACACAAAGTCCTCGAGTGCAAGATGCACTTTTGAACCCATGCTGTTGGGTGGGTTCCGAATTCTGAAAAATGATTTCACCTCCCCTGTATCTGAACCAGTCCTAGCCTTAAAAACCCTTCTGAGTCAATAAGGCGACAAGTCTGAGGCTGAGCCAGCTTGGACTTGCTCTGTATTGGATCACCCATGCCTGGTGTTTACACCAGCACAGCAGGATTTAAATACAACAAAATGTTGTAACTTCAGTCTGTGAGAGCAAGAAAGAAAACTCTTGTATTCACACTGCTCTCCTGGTGGTTTTTTTCATATGGGTAAGAAGGGTGAGAGATAGAACTCATCTGAGGTTTATAAGGCACTGCTATAAAATGTTACACAGATTTAAGTGTGCACCATATTGAAGTGATATGGTGTCAGCTCCATCCCTGCCAGCAACCCCCTTCCCCGCCCCTCCAGCTGGCTGCTGCCCTTCTATGAGAAGAAATGAGCTCACATTTGGCACATTTCTCCTGGGATACAACTTCCAGTCCAGGTTTAGAAATGGCTGTTTAGCTCTTAATGTCCTGGGATGGCTGTTAATTGATTCTTCCCTGTGTTGTGGCACACTAGAAGCTGTGTCCTCCCATGTACAGAGTGCAGCTATATGGCTTGCTTCAGGGCATTAGGAATCCCTTGGGACTATGAGGACAGCACTGGCAATATTCTTGTCCTTCTGAGATGAATTGATGTGTGTAGATATTTATGTGAGAGGGTGCAGCTGTGTACAACAGAGACTACAGACAGAGTGGTTTTAGGAGTTCAGCATGACACTTTGTCCTATTACTTGTGCAATAGCCATATCAGGTCATGGTTAGGGAGGGAGGTGAGGTTATTGACCTCTCAATAAACCTTTGCTTTCCTGTGCAAAAGGAAAACATACTATAATTTATCTTCTTCTGTCCCCTTAGTAATGATCCTGTCTTTCATGACTGTGCTGTTAAGAATAAGAGAAGACAAAAGAAACACAGCACTGAAAAGGACTAACAGCGCAAATTTTCACTAATGTCCCTGAACTGAGCTAGCTGTATGTGTATCAGGTGTTTTCCTTCAGGGTAAGGAAAAATCCACCTATTGCTCTTTCCCTTTGTTCACAGGAGCAGAATAAGCATTGGGAAACTGCAAGAGTTATCTTGGTGAAATTTCCTCATGATGGATAATTTGGGACAAGAAGAGTAAATAAAAAACTATCCAGAAAGAGATTTGGATTTTTTTGTTTATTCCTTTTTAAGAGACTGAAATAATAAATCCTGGCCAATTTATCTGCACTGGCAAAATCTGAGCATAATTACCCAAAGTTCAGAATATATGCTCACACACCTGTGCTCCTGTGCCAGTGCCTTCCTTGGGGTTTGGAGACATTCAGATGAAGGGCTCCCTGTGCCAGGGGTTTTCCATAGGAAATACTCTCTTGATTCCCTCAGAGGCCTTTTGCTTTGACTTGCAAGTAAAAAGGAGGCAAAAATTCCTAAGTTAATTTCCAAGAGTGTGAAGCCTCAGGCAAGTGGGATGGTACTGTTCAGCTCACAGCTGCATCCCCAGTAGGAGGGAGCTGCTGGCCACCAGGGAACTGGGGAGACAGTGTTCGAGGAATAACCACTATGGCCTCAAGATGTCTGATGCTCATTGCAGCTACTTTTCTTTACAGGTTGTTTGCCAGGGAAAACAGTGTTGTAGGAGTATTTTGAACAGTTCTGTAGGCATCCTTTTGATCTGGCCATATGGAACAGCATGCAGTTTTTCATGGCAGCAACAGCACTAGTGGTCACTCAACATCTCAGGTGCAGTAAACAACTCAGGCAGATTGGGTACAAGGGCATTTTCTCTTTTCATCTTTTAACTTCTGTGAGAGCAGAATGTCCATTATTTTGGTTATCATGTCAGGTAGGTGGATTTTTCTGGTTTTTGTGGTCCTTCTGTAGGCTGACTGGGTGGCAGGTCTGGTGGCAGAAGTCCTTTTTTTTGCTTTTACATGGGATATGGACAAGACAATGGGAAGACAAGCTATTTACCATACCAGCTAAAGAGTGTTCATCTATCCTGACCCTGAATCTGACCTTTGGGAAAAGAAAATAGGTTGAAGTCATTGGTTTCTATGGCTGACTTCATGAGGTGGATGAAATGGAAAGATACCTGCTTGGAACTGAAGAACAGCTATTGTCATGGGAAATCCTAGTGCTTCCAGGGCATCATGCTCCTCAGAAGGAGGAGGCTTACTCTTGTCAGCCCTTTCTTCGGTATGGTAAAGTTATTCTGGAACACTAGATGTGCTTTGGTTATCCAGTACCATTTAAAACGATGTGCAACTCTTTGCCTAGATAGATTAAACATTTTCTTTTCATGAATTGCAAACTGGATGTGTCAGAATATTTTACTTACGACGTTTCAAGATATTCACTTTGAAAAGTTTCAACAGTTAATCAGAAGTGTCTTGCATGTCAACACATTTTTTGATGGTAATTACCAATATAAATGCAACTGACTGTGAATTTGTTCTGCCTTGTCTTTTTTCAAAAGCCAGAGATTTCCAAACAGTTTTCCATGTGAGCTTTAATCCCGCTGTTAACTTGGATGAATGCAACAAAGATACATAACACTGTGTCAATGAAATCTTATAAACCATACATTTACATTGGTTGAAGCTTTGAAATACGTGGGTTTTATAGAGAGTTGAGGTCACTGGCCTTGTCTCCTTCTGTTACACACCTAGGGAAGTGCTAAGAGCAGTTTCTTCCTGGTTCACTACAGACAGTATTTCAGTACTATGTGAAGTATATGTTTAACCTCAGAGACAAACATCAAAGGATGATCAAAGATTACTCAAAGGAGAATGTGTGGCTTGGCAAGAATTCATGTAGGGATGCATTTAAATCTATCTGAAAAGGCTGGGCAGAAAGACCATTCTATAGGAAAAATTACTGGTTTTTTGTCCCTAACATAATTTTTACAGTAGCTAAAGACAAGTGTAGGCCTAAAGTTTAGCTAAAGACAAGTGGCCTCAGAGGAGCCTTGCATATTGTCACTGACACTTCATCATACCCTGAAACAGTGGGGATATGATAAGAACCAGATGATATAAATTTCTTAACCAAACTCAATCGTTCATAGTATCTGGGAAGTAACTGGCCTAAATTCTGTATCAATGCCGTAGTCCAACAAGAGTTTAACTACATTTTTCACTATCTGTATTGCTGTTTAATCTAGGGAACACACAGGGTGCTTGAAAAAAGGACTTCAGCAGCATTTTACTGAATGAGGAGGAAGACTAGATGCCTCAGAACCAAAGGAGAAATTAAACAGCATGATCTGCGTTTACACACACACTCTTCTGTGTGACACTGACAAAGAGTTGGCTTCTGTAGGGGTAGAACTGTTCCAAACAAAATTTTATATTCAATTCCAGTGTGCAACTAAGATTTATTTTCTTAAGGTTGAACTTCTTTTATAGACCTCAGGACATGAACAGAGGTCTTGCTGCTCTTCATTTTTCTCCCTCCGTGCACCCACACACACGTGTACACATATGCTTTTAAAAGAAACCTGGTTCTTGTCAGGGATGCGGCTCCTAGATGTCCAGGTAGCTGTTCTGATTTAAGAATGTGTGACACTTGTATTCCAGATAGTCTAAATGATTTCTGTGTACTGTAAATGGAAAGGGTAGGAAACACCACTGAATATAACATGGATGCCTTACAACTCTTTAATAAATTCAGAAATTACTATTAAACACTGAAACTGGATTTTTTTTGAAGAATCAGATTGGATACCTAGCTCTATTAGTCTTACTTGGTTATGTCATATTACTTTTGTTTGTATTATGAAAAGTCCTTTGTTTGACTTGTAGTTTAAAGCCTTTTTTTTTTCTTTACTTCTGTAAGCATTTTCACCTGAGTACCCTATCTATTAGTGATTTCATTTTTTACACATGATCCTTTTTGCTTTCTGGTCCGATAGCGCAAGGTGTTCTTCCTATTTCTCATCAGACAATTCTTTGGGAGTCCTCCTGCCCATTCCCACTGGAGCTGAGGTATGGGGTGGTAGATGCAGGATCACTATCAGATTAAGAGGTGTATGTTAAGATATTAAAGAGATTAAGAAACATCTGGTTTTGATTAGTGCTAGCAGATTTATTTGTTTATATAGGTCATTCATAAGTAATTGCTTAAGGCTGACATTTTTGACTGGATAATTTTGATGTCAGGACATCGTGAGTTTTGTCTGGCCAAAGCAATGGGTATTTCCCGGGAAGCTCAGGCTGACATGCACCTAGAATGGACAGAAGGGATAAGGAAGGTCTTCTGATACCAGCAACAGGGCATAATGAGCCTTGATGACTGTATTTTGCTTCTTTGACATACACTGGCACTTTGAGAACCACCAATCTGGAGTACCTCTGGCAGAGGTAAAAGACTTTTTCTATGATGAAACTGTTACTTAAAGAAAGCTTTAAGCGGTGCCAGCTTTGCTCTTTGCAGCTTTAAAGGCATATACTTCCCTCTACTTTTTTTTTCCCCCTTTATTTTTTGTTCCTTCTCTTTACTCTCTATGACAGGAATTTCAGGGCTTTAAAGAAGTACTGTAGGAGTTCTTGCACTGCAGAACTCTTGACTGCTACTTTAATGTAAGAGCTTAAGTTTAGTTCATTTTATTGAAAGTGGGTAGAAATTATTGACTACCAGTATAAGCTAATTTTGAAAAATCTATGTTAGACAATGCATTCTTAGCTAGTAATTGTATAGATAGCCTTTGAACCTGGAATAGATCTGTAATGGACAGTTGTCTTCCAATTTAAAATTACTTTTTGGGTATTGCTAGAATTTCAAGCTCAGTCTTAACCATGTAGCTCACAGGAAGGAAAACACTCTACTTTCTTTAACATTAAGCATGGATGGAGTTGAAATGAATTATGTTTATTCCACTTGTTAAAAGAAAACTTGGAGCCTGTTCCAGCTTGAGATCACATGTTTTTTGGGAATATATAGGTCTTAAAACAAATTTTGGAATGCAAGTTATAGGCTCACAGATCTCCTCTGGGTAGGATTACAATTTATGTCAGAAAAACTTGGACCCTTAGAATATCTAGTTGTGCTGATGCTTGTAATTTGTGGTGAGGTAAGAGCACTTGATTCAAGTGAGTTTACCTTACAACCCTTCTTAATTATGTCTTTGGACTTTCAACCAGAGCTGAATGATCAGGTCATGCACCCACCCGCAGTTTGAAGATATTTGTTTTCCTATAAACTGGAAGCACAGACATGTATTTTAATTTTAAGAAAATAAAATTGCAAATACTCATTTTCATTTTTTAAAAATTACTCTTCAAAAAGCATTCAGGTGAAATAGCCTCAGTAAATTTTTTCATTTTCTCCTATCTCAAATGTAAGTCTGGAGACTGGGTCACATCTAGTCATAGTCAGAATTTGATCACTTATGAAACTTTAATTTTTACATTTACACTTGCAATTATTGTGTTGATTTTTTTTTGTATTTTAATAAAGGTAAGATAAAATGAGTGTGTCAAATAACTGTTACGCACTCATTAGACAGACCTTATCTCTCACAGACTAAATTAATTTTCTTTTTCACTCATGAATAGCAATATTCAAGGCTGGTATATTTCACCATATTTCATTACTAAACTTCTACACAGCTTCACTGAAGATAAAATTATTTCAGTGTTGAGTTATCTCTGTGTCTCAAATAATCCCTTAGGGTTGCCATCAGCCAGGAGGTCCTGGTTGGTGGCAGAGCATCGCCAGCTGGGCAAGGGAGGGAATTGTCCCACTTTGCTCTGCGTTGGGGTGGTCTCACCTCAAGTCCCGGGGGCAGTTTTTGGATGCCACAATATGAGAAAGGCATGAAACTATTAGAGAGCATCTGAAAAAGGGCTGCAAAGATGGTGAAGGACCTTGAGGGGAAGCTGCGTGAGGAGTGGTTGAGGTCGCTTGGTCTGTTCCACCTGGAGAAGAGGAGACTGAGGGGAAATCTCGTTGCAGCCTACAATTGCCTTGTGAGGGGAAGAGGAGGGGCAGGCACTGATCTCTTCTCTGTGCTGACCAGTGACAGGACCCAAGGGAATGCCCTCAAACTTTGTCAGGAGGAGGTTTAAGTTGGATATCAGGAACAGGTTTTCACTGCGAGGGTGGTTGGGCACTGGAACAGCCTCCCCAGGGCAGTGGTCACAGCCCCAGCCTGACAGAGTTCAAGAAGAGTTTGGATAATGCTCTCAGGCACATGGTGTGACACTTGGGGTGTCCTGTGCAGGGCCAAGACTTGGGCTCGATGATTCTTTTGGGTCCCTTCCAACTCAGCATATTGTGTGATGCTATGGAAGCTAAAGCTGATTGCTGTAACATGGGCCAGCAGCGATGCTTGCTGATGTTTCTCTGTTTAAGGTCTACCTGTAAAGTCTCCCTCATACTGTTGTTTTGCCTTCTCATTAATGTCAAGTGCAGTTAGAACTGCTATTCACCAGGTGCTGGCCCACAGCAGAAGTCAAGCTTTGAAGGAGAACACTGCTTGTCTCCATCAGACACAGGCATTTTTGGTGCACCTTTGCAAGGTTAGTCAGTTTTTCCAGCAAAACCACATTGCCCACTAGGGACAATATCTATCTAGATGGTTAAATCATTTGTGTCCATACAAATCTATGTTTCTGAGGTGCATTTGCATAAATGAAAATAAAATGCTGAATACAGGTATGACTGCTTTATTTGAGGCAGGTACTGCTATATATTTATGACTTAATCCTCAAAAAGCTGAGCATTTCTGAGTCTTTCAGTGCTACTTCTCTATGAAGTTGTTTGAGCACAGCCACTGGCATTAAAAGCACTGTCTGGGTCTGTGCCTGATACTGGTAACTCCCACTCTTCAGGGAATGTACGTTTTCTTTTTCAAGCTAGCAAACAGTAGGGATGAAACAGCTAGGGAAACTTGGTCCAGAAAGTTTCACAGACCTGTAGACAGAGAAGCAATGATAGTTCCAATTCCTTATGGGAAGTGCATGAAAGTGATTATACTGAATGCCTTTTCAGCACATTTTTCCTTAGGAGCACTTTGGAAGGCACCCTTCAATATGCCTTTTCATAGTTTCTAACAGAGCAGCAAAACTTCAGACCACAATTTCTAATATCTATAATACTCCAATTCTTAATCAGAAAAAATCCTTTGTCTCGCTGTTGTTCAAAGGCTTCTCTTAGAGCAGACTTCTGTAGCCTCAAACTGAGACAAAGTAGGATATTCAAAAGATGAAAGTGAATTCATACACCATTCACTACTAAGGAACTGGTTGTCAACTAGTAGGCATGCCAGAGAGGAACAGATTTATTCATTTTATTCAGTGCTTTCAATAACCGGGATGACAACCAGTAAAAAGAAAGGTTAAACTAGGAACAGTATTTTTGACACTTAAATGTTGTTTCCTGATTTTTTTTCCTTCTCCCTCTCCTCAGAGCTCCAGAACAGCTCGCTCGGAGGAAGACCGAGACTCACTGTGGGATGCCTGGGGCTCATGGAGCGAATGTTCGCGCACTTGTGGAGGAGGGGCTTCGTATTCGCTGAGACGCTGCCTGAGCAGCAAGTAAGCAGCTGAATGCTTTTCCTTCATTGGTGGAAAAATTCAACCTACTCATATGTGTCAGACCATAAGAAGTAACCAGTGGAGATCTTGACCTACATTGAAATTTCCATCTCAGTGTCAAAAAATTATGGTGGTGGTTTTTTTTTTTTAATTCAGGCAAGCAGCCAACATGCTTGATAAGGCAACATCCTCTAAAATATAGCAAGAACCCATGGAGATAAAAAAATGGTCTGGACAACTTGCAAGGCTGCCAGCTCCTGAAACTGAAACTTCCCTCCACTTTCACCATTTAAGCAGTAAGAGTTGTCATGCAGTCATACCAGGATACAGATAATTCACTACATTTAGTGTTCCACAGTCTCAGCCACACTGACTATAAAAGCATCACATTAATTAAATGTGGTATCCTGAGCTATATAAGAAAAAGTAAAAGTTTTGCAAAGGGTATCTTACAAATTAAATTTCAGGTAGGAAGTCTTTAATACCAGCAAGGCCCCTCCCAAGAAACAGAAATAAAATGGTCTGGTACATAGGTGAATTCTGGGTGCCCAGTCAGGCATCTGACATTTTATTCCTACCCAGTTACTAGCTTGCAATGGAAAATGAACAGTTCGATTAACAACTTTTCCACTCTTTATGTAAGTTTTACCTGCAAAATATTTCTAGCAAATATTATTTCTGTCTACTTTAGGAAAACATTTACCTGCAGTAAACATGGTGTATGTGATAAATATTAAGATATTTCTGATAAGAGATATGAAGGGAAACTCCAGACCCACACTTCATGGCTTATTGCCATCTCTGATACCTTAGATATTGTAGGATAAAAAATCTAATACAATTTTCCATCCTGCATACTTTCTTCCATATTTTTATTCATGTGCTTATAAAACTGATGTTAATATAACAAACAGTGGCCATACAGTCCAAATAATTTCCTCTGTCTGACATTTTAATATGTGATGTTGTTTAGTGAAGACTGGAAGCAGCATAAGGTATTGAACCATAACGTCAGAATAGGATATTGTATATTTTAGCTTTATCTGAGAACAGTCTCCTAGTAGCCGCTTCTATTGAGTTGACTGTGTGCAAAAGTCTGCTGGAAGAAAAGATAGGCAAAGGCATCTGTTGAAATGAGTGGAAAACCAGTACTTTGCTATTGCATTCCTATGGATAAAAAAAAAAATTTTGATTTTAAAGGTGGGGCCAGATTCTAATACCTTTTTAGTTTCATGGCCAATTGTGATTCTGCATTCACCTCAAAATCTGAAATTTCAGAGACAGGAACTTAATTTTAATCACAGTATATCATTTTCCATACTTAAAAAAATAAGTGACCATCAATATGTTGCTTTAATGTAAACATGAACCCAGGCATATCAAGAGATCTAGGGAATCTGAGCAATAGGGGCTTTCTCTGCTCCCTCATGAGAACTGTCTCAAAAGGTTCTAGGGGGTAAATCTTGGAGTTCCAAATAGTAGTAGTAGTAGTCATCGTGGTCTTCTGTAATACGCAAATATAGACCATTTCTTCTGGACTCTCTTTAATTCTTGTGCTATTCAGGAGGACCCTGAAGCTTCATCAGTGGAACAGGGAATAACCTCATAAATGCCATGGAACTGGTTTTCATACACTACCTTACTACTGTCCTTTCAGGACAGAAGCAATGCTTCCTGCCTTAAGAAACCAACCCCAGACTATGACCCATTCAGACATGGAAACCCCCAATTTCCAGGATAGGAAGCAGGGAGTTAATTAGGTGCATGGCTTTTGGTAGCCAATAGCAATAAATCATAGATAGTAACATTTGTCCTGGAATTAGCACTCTGTTGAATGGGTGATAGTTTTTCCTTTTTCCTGATCTATGTGTAATTGTTAATTAAGTAAAGGGCTTAAATTATTTATTTTTCTGCTAAGCATTTCAAGCTGCTAGGTCAGAGAGGGAGCAGAGTACAGAAACTCATCCAAGGTTTCCAAATAAGCCTGTTCACATGAGTACTTCAAACCTGGCAAGGCATGACCAAAATGTCCATCTCTGAGGGTCAGTACAGTTTATCTCATGTATTTGTTGAGTGTAATTTCACTGCAGCATGAAGCAAGACACTAGGTTCTTCTGGCAAATGAAAACTGGCAACACATTTAGATGTTTTGGAACAAATTAATCCTAAATATTTCTCATCCTGGAAGGAATGTTCATAGTGCCTTGTGTCTTTTAGTTCTGTATGAGGGGACTTGCAGAGCATCACATGAATAGAGAGAGCCTAGTGCATCTGCTTTGAAAAAATGCAAAGACTAATTGCCCATTCCTAAACAGCACTAATATATATAGCTAAATAAAGGAAACCAGCTTTCTTTCCAGCTTTTGTTTGCCAAAGTTATGTTAGTGCTTGTGTTGTTTGTTTTGGGAACATGTTTTGTGTTAGGCCTTCACAGCTGTGATGAAAGAATGGAAAGTGTTAGTGAAAAATTCTGTATTCTTGTGTTTTAAATGGCAAAAATTTCAGGGTAGTGGCTGTTTAACAGTACATTTCATTAGAACAACTGGTTCTGATTATGCTAAGGACATTATGATAGTGATATGAATACATATGCCAGTCACACAAGCAGATGGGTTGGCAGCCCAAGTCAATTGTATGTCCTGGTATCCCATACTGACAGCAAGTACTGGGTCACTCCAAGGGCAGAATAAGCACCAGGAAAATAAAGCTTTGCTAATTGGAGTGCTAAGACTCAAAGGATGACACTTTTCATGCTCTTTATTCACATTAACTCTTTATAACTTCTGATGCTGTTGTTGCTTACACAAAAGGACAGACACCCTTTAAATGTTACTGTTTGTCTCAACTCACTTGAAAGTAAACCTCCCAGATGAATTACGTATTAGGTGGAGGAGTAAGTATTTTTCATTTTTATAATTTTAGAGTGTTTTGTCCTTCCGTTTTCCTACTTTTTTTTTTTTTAATGAACTGCCACGCAACACTACTCATCAAAACCTGTATAGAGGAGAACCACAGACCACTCCTATTTTCTTGAGGGCCAAACTACCAACAGTGGAGCTTCTATAGGGAACCAAGTTTTATTAGCTGTTGACTGCTTTGGATACAGAGATTATGGAAATACACAGGCAGAGCAGGTAGAGAGGCACTGCAATACGGATTTTGCCCTCTTGCTGAGAACCCAACTCTTATTTGTTGCAGTCTGTTGATTGCTCAGCACTGCTGGCATTGATCATCTGGCATAGCGATTGGTAATAACTCAAATACCTTCCGTCCAGGTTTTAATAGGGGTCCGTATTGATTCAAGCAAATTCAAACAGAGCAATAATAAAATATCTGAATTAGATATCTGACATTCATGTGCCTTTGTTTCATGTACTGGGATATGTTCTTAAACTGTAAAAGAAATTATAAATTCTCTTATTCATTTGTTCACCCATCCTGATCTAAAAATATTCTGTGTTTTTTGGAATTGTATTTTACATATTGATGAGTATTACAGTAATAGCAATACCATTTTGCTGTGTCTTGGCTTGGCAAGAAGATAATTGTGATTCTTTTTCCCATCATCTTCCAAGTTCACCATCACTTTCATTTAAAGTAAGGCTGCATGTAGCAGAAGATAAGCATGTCCTAGAGTTTTGCGAATTATTTCTGCTCATAGTGGGTAAGTAGTCTGTTTTTTAAACTGCCTAGAAACCCTTCATGTTACTGTTACTTCTGTTTATGAAAAAAAACATGAAGCAGAGAATAGTTTGAGTGTATAGCAGAGTGCTGAGCTAGTTATGGAGTCCCAAGGATACTGAATCTGAGCTAAAGGGCCAAAATTTGAGATCATCATTCTTACCTCTGGGAAATAATGTGTAAACTTCTGAATAGAGTGGAGGTTTTCCACCATTAAGTGAGGGGTTTATGTTTAGTACCAGAAGAAAGTCATTAACATTTTCCTGACAAATTTCCTTCAGTATGAAAGTGTCAGAGATTAAAAAAAAAAAACAAACAAAAAACCCAAACATCAATAGAACAAAACAAGCAAACAAAGAAAAGCACACATTAAAAAAAAAGTGGAACAAATGTAAGGGAGTTAATCTCAGCATTGTTCATATTCTTCATACTGTCTGTGTCACCTTTGGAACATATTTTTTTATCCTTTTCAAATACCTCCCTTCCTTCCTTCAGCTAATGGCTGCCTTTTCGTAATGCAAGTGAACCACAAATACGAAATAGCCTTTCTGCTAGCTTGGCCTGCTAAATTAGCTGCAGTGATTCACTACTTTGGTTGTTCAGCCCGTTGCCATTGCATTCTGCAGAGTGAAAACTATAGATCTGCATAAATGACTCTCGGCTTTATTGTCATTTGACTTGGTTGATAAAATAGCAACCAAGACATACCTTTGATGGTTAGGTTTAGTAAACTAGGTAAATTAGCTACAATTAGGTCAATTTTATGATGTGTGCATTTTTCGTAAGATAGAAAGGGCCTAAGATAAATCGGATTTTTTTCATTAAGGAGTAATATTTTCTGATTTTGATCACACATATTATTGATTCACAAATGAATCATCAAATGGTTTCTGTTTGTCAGACAATGATGGAATAGATGCATGTTATTCATGTTAGTTTAAAGTTAAATAAGAGAATAAGAAACCATTAACAACATTTCTGACTCACACTGAAAACAGGATACATCAAATACTGCATATTTGAAAAAATATTGTTTTAAGTTTTATCTGTATACAACTTTGATACAAAAATATTGGCTACTATTGCTGCTTCAGAACTGAATTTAGAATGTAGTCCCAGCATGTGGCTGTGACCCTTATTTTCAGGCTGCAGTCACAGACTCATCTGTCTCAGGGCCTTTGATTCCCAGAGATTGTAAAGTTTTTCACATCTAGCACTGATAAAAGGTCCTTTAAATTTTCTGAGTGAAAATTACAATGGAGCAGTTATGTAGGTTGGGGATTTCTTCTTTATCAGATAGAGGCTAACATATATTACTATAATTATTGTGTAATGATATAAATGCAGCCTACTCTATCCTGGCATTACTAAATAAGCCAGATTAGGCCATTTTATGAAATGTTCCTGTATTGGTCAAAAATGATCAGTTTAAATACTGTGGGGTTTTATGACTTTGAGAATAAGCCCTTTTCTAGTTTAAGGTCTGCAGAATAAAGAGCAGAATATGTGTGCACAAATGCTATCAAAGTTGTTGAAGCATCCGCAAACTTAAATAGCATTCTGATGAAGCATACCACATCACTCATGAAGAGTACAATGTCATAAAATTCTTAGGTGACCTGCGCTATGAAATTATTTAGGAGAATGTTTTGCATTACCTTGTTTAAAACTGTATCTGTATACTAGTGTAGTATATTGCGTCCTTCAAAGACCTTCAGGATACTTGAATTGCTGGGGTTTTTTTCTACTTTGGTTTATACTTCTAGGTGGTTTACTCTATAAAGGACATCCTCCATGATATACTGTATGATTCCAAATCGTTGGAAGAAATTTTTAGTTTCTTTAGTTTGTAGGTGCTTCTACTTAAGGCTGTGCCACCTAGAAGCATTTTAAAAAGGAAGTTACTATTATCTTTACTCTGCGATTAGTGAAATCTGTAATTATGAGAATTTTGAAACCATTTTCTGGTTTCATTTGATGGAGAAGATTTTCCAAATTTTTGAAACAGCTCCAACTCCTTCTAATGGCAGAAGCAGCAAGCAACAATCTTAAATCTGAGTCAACATGTCAACATTAAAAGAAGCTGCAAATTTCACACAATGTAAATCAATATTTTAGTCTGTGGAGTGACTGCTGGTGGTCTTCAGAAAACCAGTTAGACACACTGTGCTGGCTGTCCTAATTTCTGGCTTCAGTGCCTCACGGAAGTATCTAAAATTATAGAAAATGCTTTCCTTGTGTTGTTTTCCTATGTAATCCCTTGCTAGACCTGACACAGAGATGTTACATATTGGTGTTTTGGGTGAAAAACTGATGTGTAGTAGAATGAACAGTACTCAGCATTGTACCTACAGGTGAGTGATGGATATGATCTCCATAAATCTATCTCTCTGTTGAGAAGTAGCCTACCAAACAAAAATGTCTGTCAAGCCCTCATTCAACTGATATACTGTTCACATGTCCAGGTTCACTGGAAGAGCTCTTGGCTGTTCATAAGTCTTTCAATAAATCTGTTCTGGGACTTAAAATAATTAAATCAGTCGGGCCTTTGCACGATGTAGAGTTTTTGTAAGCCTTAATTCCTGTAAGAAACCTAAGATGTGATTCTCTAAGGAGCAGGAACTAGATTGTACATGAGAAAGCATTTGTTTCAGTGGAGGTGGGCTAACACACATGATTTAGATGTAGGTTCAAACTTCATCAAAGAATGGAGAATTTGCAATCCTGTTCAGCACAGTTATTTTCTAAAGACCAGCTGCAAAACCTGGATTCTGCTCCAATTTCTAGCATGTTCAGATTTGGGGTTTTAGTACTTTTGGGCCTGCAATATGTTCTATATGGTATATTTGTGATACAAATGGACAGGTGAGATTTTATATTGAATTTCTTTCCACTTGGGTTGTGAAGAGACCTCTCATACTTGTTTTGCTGAAAGTCAAGGGTTTTTTTAATTTTTGCTTTTCTGCCTTTCTGGGACAGTGAAAAACATTTGGAACTGTAATTGCTTTCTGTATATCTCCTATACAAGTTATATGTGCAAATCTAAAGTTAAAGACACTTCTTAAAATATTCTTAAGAAAATGAAAAATACTGCAGTCGCGAAAAAATATGTGAGACTAAATGCTGAAAACAGTGTTCTGAAAGCACTCTGACCTTTTTTTCTGTATTTTCCATTTCTTTTCTTAAATTGGATCTTTGTTATTTTAAGTGGACTAGCCAGTCATATTTTTCTGAGTTTAGGCAGTGTTACTTAATGCCAGCTGTTATTTAGAAAACAGCAATCAGTGACCTGGAATGAGGCAAAGAAAAACTTGGAAATTAAAATTTACCAGAAGGATACTGTGCAAAAGCTTTGCTAAATTCTAATAAAAATACATCTACTAGTCAACAAGATGACTGACCTTAATAAAAAAATTAAGTTAGTTAAACAGGACTTTCCCCTTTTGAACCTATCTGCAACCCTCACTTTCCCAGTCTTTCTTCATAGGAGAGGTGTTTCACCCTGTTAATTATTTTTGTGACCTGGATCTGCTCTAACAGCTCAGGTTGTGTCTCTCACTGGGGACCCAGATCTGAACACAACACTCCACATGGGGTCTCATGAAAGCATAGTAGAGAAAGAGAATCATTCCCCTTGACATGGTGGCCACGCTTCCCTTCATGCAGCCCAGGAAAAAATTGGCTTTCTGGACTGCAAGTGCGCACTGTCAGCTCATATTTAATTTTTCATCCAGCAGTATCCCCAAGCCCTTCTCTGCTCTTGGTCAATTCAACACTCAATCTGTATTTATACTGGAGATTGCTGCCATGCAGGATCTTGCTCTTGGCCTTGTTGAGCCTCATAAGGTGCACATGGGGCCATTGATAATAAGTATAATAACATCACTTACGTCAGAATTATTGATTGCCTAATACCAGGGCTGTGAAAAACATTATTTATGAAAAAAGTTGGCCTTTTGTGGCCCCAGATCAGTACACACGTTTTTATTTGCCTTGCCAGTTTTCTGCATGTAGTGATGGAAGTTGGTATTTTGCCTCCTGGTTGTTTATTTTTTGACTCCAGAAGAAAGAATATTTGTATGATCTGTAACTAAATTTGCCAGGGAAATTTGGCTTCTACATCCATGCCCACTTTTCTTGTCTCAAAGTTAACAATTCATGTAACTCTTCTGGTATTTCACATTCCAACAACATTCAGGAGCTTGTAGGAGACTGCCTTCTAAACATAGAGAATGAGAGATTTTACAGATGCATGGCAAAACATACCAGTACATCTCAACAACCCATGGTGGCAGGCAAGGTGCTTGTTAGCAAAAGGATATGGAGAAATCTTTTAAAATCTTTGCAACTTATTGTCAATTGAATGATTTAGACATGAGTTTAGCAGACCCAACCAAAAAGTTTCAAAAGGTGAACTCCTTAAAATCAGTGCAGTCCTGATTTATCTTTCTTGTTCATAACTATTTGGTGTTCAGGCCCTTCCTTCTCATATCCTTTACAGGAAAAGGGGTATGCTGGAAGAGTAAAAGAAACTTTTCCTCAGAGAAGGACTAACACAGAAATTGTATTGTGGATGACGGGGGGTCATAACACTGTGCCACATTTTGGAAAGAGGTGAGAGCAACAGGGTGAAGACAGATGCAAGATGCTGTTACCCCTGTGTGTGTAGCCTGGCTTCATGCCACAGCCTGCCTAAGATCTCATGGGAAATGACAGACCCACAGCATACTTATCTCACAAGTACAGTGCAGAAACCAGAATCTGTCCCAGAAAAGTGGCTATCAAGGGGTGTGAAAATAAAGTAGGGGAGATTATTCAACATTGCATCAACTTCCAAAACCCTGCAGTGAACAGCTGCATCAAAATTCACATGCACAAAAATAACCCACCCATGGCTCACAGTTGCTTGTTTATGTGGAGACTTGTTTCTTAAGGAAAGCATTTCAAACTCTGATGACTGCTGAGAGTGGCAGGAGTGGATGAGGTCCTCCTCTGCAAATCTCTTTCATAGTCTTTGGTAATTACAGATAAAGGCAACTTTGGCAGGGGGTTGCTATTCTTTCTGGCATGGATTTTTGCAAGGCT
Source organism: Gymnorhina tibicen (assembly GCA_013399875.1). Lineage (NCBI taxonomy): Eukaryota > Metazoa > Chordata > Aves > Passeriformes > Artamidae > Gymnorhina > Gymnorhina tibicen. Next base: position 82,591 of record VXAZ01008017.1, read on the forward strand.
TCTAACTCTAGCTGAGCACAAATACACATCTACTTGAGACCTTTGAGGGGGGGATTTGAACTAAGTCCTTCTACAAACTGGAGCCTGGAGGAATAAATACCAGGGGTTTGGGTTGTTTACATTAAGAGAAGTGAATATTTTAATATATTAAACGTTGTTAACCTCTTTCCGAAACTTTACTGGAAACAAGTGACTAAGTTTAAGGAATGAAACATGATTCCCAACAGCTTGCTTTTCTTTCACGTTCACATGATAATAATTCCCCGTCAAGCCAAACCCTCAGCTACCTTTTTCCACTGAAAAATCCCCTGCAGTGCAGATAACAGAGAAGGCTAGAAGTACTGCTTACTTCTCCCACTCTTTCCGTGCTCTTCAAGATGAACTTGGCATTTTGGTTGACTTCCGAGTTTTCCTACTGGCTGTGTGTACTCCTTGTTGATAGGAGTTGTCATTTATATCCTGCAGAGATCAGAGGATAGATGATGACTGTATCTCACAACATGGGCTCACTAATCTGCCGTGGTCCTTCCTTGCATGTTAAAGGCTCAGTGCTGTGGAATTTTGCAAAGCATCCATGCTGAGATACGCATGCAAATCCCATGAGTTTGAATCCAAAAGTAGTTACTTGTGCTTAAGAGAATCTGAAATACTGTCCTGAAGTAGGGTAGATCTGAAATACAAACTACTATGCAAAGCTGTTGTGAAAATAGATCACCTAAGGCTGAAAGCTGTTTACCTGCATTTTGGTTGATGGATGACAACTGGGAAACTAATGAGTTTAAACAGCCAAACTCCAAAGTATGGTCTTGCTGAGGAAACAAGGGGAATTTTCTGGGAGTGTTTCTGAGTGTTCATGGATCATAAGACCACTAGCTGCATCCAAATTGCCCATTGTATCTGAACATCCCTGGCCATTAGCCAAAGGAGGAAAAATTGAAGTAAAAAATGGAATAGTTGTTTTGTCGTATGTCTAAGGAAAGAACCTATTCTTTTTCCCTAATGCAGAGAATAAGTGAAAAGTAAGTGCTTTTTCACTTCAAAACAGATAATATGAAGAAACAATGAAAACAAGAAGAAACTGAGAGGCAGCTGATATAAAGGAAGCTTAAATTTTCCTGGCAGTTCAGTGGTTCTGAGATTAATCAATTACAGTCATTGAAATTGTGCTAATATCAAGTCTGTGTGAGGCAAAGTAATGTCTGACGGGTTGTGTGGCATTTCTGAGAGGGGCATGTATCAAGCATGGGTCAGGTATCAAGCTTGATGAACAAGCTATTCAGTGTGGTAAATAAGGCCTTCACTAGGACTCCCTGCATTCTGCATAATGATGCCATGATGATTTTTTGCTTTTTCATATACCCCTCTCATATACCCTTTTCATGTACCCTTTCATACAGCTTTGCATGTATCCTTGGTGCTTTTAGCCCACATACTTGTAATTCCCCAAGTCTGATAACTCGCTTAGACCCAAAGTTCTGTTAAACCAAGGGACTAAACATCTTGGGAGCCTCACAGCTGGGTCAGAAAGCCCCAGACACCAAGGTCCTCTCCAGAACACATTCTGTAAACCAAGACAGGCCCATCCAGGGGGAAGGTTCCTCAGGCCGGGGGCTTCTTTTGGGCCTCTCAATGGGGAGTCTTCGATAGATGTGTTAATGTGCAAGGTCTATAACTGTATACATGAATCATGGGGGGGGCGAGTGTGCATTTGTGCACTTGGGCACTTGGGCACTTGTGCTTTTGTGCCTTTGAGCAGTGCAGTGCATTGTTCAGAGGGTGCACCCTGGTGCATTCTTGGGGTGGGCATCCTGGTAGACATTTTCGAGTGTGCATTCTCGGTGTGCATTCGGGGGTGCTTTCTACCTGGATGTGATGCACCAAAGGATCCTTGAATAAATACTGAGGTAAAACCCTTTTTTCCCCTCTAACCATATTTAGCTTTTGATTCTAAGCCCAGGGAAAGGCAACAATAATACACTTTTTAATTTGCTCTCTATCATTAGCAAAGTACCTTTATTGAATGCAATATAAACAGGTTTCCACACTATTTTTCCAAGCTTGCCCATATTGCTTAGGAATGACTGGAATAGTGGCTGTGGGTGTGGGTGTCACTTGCATGTTTTGTTATTGTTACTGGGTTTTTTACTTAAGTTTTTTAGTTCATAGTCTATTATGAATGTAATTTTTGTTATTCTCCTGCCAAAACCAATTTTTTTCTACTGCTAGATACTCTGTGCACATTTTATATTTCTGTGCAAGCTTTTAAAGATCAAAATTTACTGGAATTAAGTGTATAATATTACAAAATCATTGACTTGGTGATAGTGATAGTGATTAGTGATATTTGTGTTATGCTTTTCATAGCATTTTTATATGCCAAATGCTACACAACAGAATGTGTTATCTTTCCACTTAGATTTAATCCGAAAATGTGATGAGGTTTATTTACTTGTTTGTCTCCTCTTGTGATCATTTAGACAACTGTGGTGTGTAAATGACTATTGGATGAATTTCACAATTAAGTCTTGTGGATAATGAAGACAGAGAGGATGACTTCAATAATTTTAGGGAAACTTGTTCCATTTATTTTAGAGTTAACTCAGTATGGGAAATGTTTCTCTGCTTTAAAAGAAAAAAAAAGGAAAAAAATCAGTTCAGGTGCTGCTGTCCTTTCCCTTGGATAGTTCAAAATGGTTTGAATTTTAAAAATCAAGCTTGGCAGGCATTTATTCCTGAAGGAATGTATGCTTGTTAAGTCCTGGCCAAAAATAAGGAACGGGGTGGAGGGAGGGAAAGTTGTGAAATTAAGAAATTAAAAATGTTAGGAATTCTGTTTTTTGAAGGATACATTTTAAAAGCCAAACCCTGCATTCTGATCTGCACTGAGGACCTCCTCAGAGTATACTGTCTGGACTCATAAAATATGTGAAACTTCACCTAAGGTCAAATACTCAGAATAGATGCTGCTGAGTGCTAAAAAGGTATCTGGCTGTTGACCTTTCTTTTGGGAGCCCTGCCAGCATCAGGGCTGGTATGGGTCTGCTGTGGGAGAAGAGGAGGACAGCCATGAAGAGCACAAGTCAGGGTACATGCTCTCGACCTCACTGGGCCTAGCTGCTCTTTGAATGCTGTTCTGCACCAGCAAATTGAGGGGAAGCTTCATGGTCTCCTTCTCCCCTCATAGCAAATTGGGAAAAAGCCATGTCATGCTAGCCTGAAAGAGGGTAAATCTAAACTGAAAGAGAGTAGGTTTAAGTTAAATATTATGAAGAAATTTTTTACTGTGAGAGTGGTGAGGCACTGAAACAAGTGATCAGGAGAAGCTTTGGATGCCCCATCCCTGGAAGTATTCAAGTCCAGTTTCAACAGGCTTCTGAGCAATCTGGTCTAGTACAAGGTGTCCCTGTCAGTGGCAGGGGGATTGGAAGTGGGTGGTCCCTTCCAACCCAAACTATTCTATGAGTTCATGCTGCTGCAGGCATAGTTCCTTCATCCCAGCGCCCAGTTGTTCCCAAGAAGACAAAGCCTGGCTGCTCAGACTGTGTCAGTGCTAGTGTATGCACCCAGGTAGACACAGAGCTATGCCCATTTTTATCATTATGAATTGCTTGGAGACATGAGACATTATTAATGTGATTCAGATGCTGTTTTCCGGCTAAATTCTGTATCCTCACTTCTAATCTCATTTACAAGCTGATGCTGCCTTCTAGAAAGTAATTTTTAAAGCAAAGGTAGGAAACTAAGGAGTTGTAGAATTCATACCTCAATAGGGACAGATAACCTTTTACTTTGGGGAAGAGGGTTGGTGGGGAAGTAGGGGATTAGAGATACGTATGGGAAAGTTAATGACACAGTAAACATTATGTGTAGGCTTTTTGTATTCAGTTATTAATGGTTTTGGGTTTGTTTTTAATTTTTGGACACAGGACCTGTGAAGGGCGAAACATCCGGTACAGGACATGCAGCAATGTGGTAAGTGAAGCATAGCTTTGATATGATACAAATCATCACATATGATAATCACTTCCATATTACAGTAAATAATTTGGTAAAGTGATTGTGAGAATATTGTAGCTATCTAAACTACTTTCATACCACAGAACCACAGGCAAACCTTTGTCAGTTTCTTGAAAAGTGGAGAGATTCTTGAAAAGTGGAGCCTGATGCTAAAACTCTCTGGAAGAGATTGCAGTCACAGCCACCACAAATAGAGTCTCAACGAAACTTCAGAGCTGGTCTTTACAACCTCCCCGGCAGAATCAAGACATCTTGTGTTCTCAGTAGTACTTTGATAACCAGCTGGTTCATACTGGGTAGTCTGTCAGGCTGGAGGATTAAGCTGTTAAGAACTGAAGACAAGTTAGTAGAGGATATGTGATTGTATGATTCTATATATATGTTTCTGTTCACTTATGCCCTCACAGCATTTTAATTCTGTTGTGTGTCTTAGAAAAGCAGTTTTACATAGCTGGTACCAGTGTTCTGCCATTTCCAAAGGCTCTTGCTTGTTTTTTTAATATGTGGCAAATATAGTTTTCAATACAATAAAGTACGAAATTTCAAATTCTGTCTCAACAAAGTGAAAGTGTGTTTTTACTGGTGAAAATTGAAATAGAGGCTTTCATATGGAAAGTTTTATTGGGTGCCAAGAATAGTAAAGGCTCTCAAGTTACATGGAGAAATGTCAGTTTTACCAGTAAAGATGGAAAATGAAATCAAACGTACACCGGGCCAAGCTTTCTCATGCCTGATAGGGACATATTCAGGAGCCTTTCAATACATGCTTTGTTTAAAAAGTTTAAAAGTTTAACTTAAAAAAAAGGAATATGTTACCTCATATTTAGCTTATCTTTTCTTCAATAGACCACAGTTCATAAGGAAAGAAACTGCTTCTATCTGAGTTTGTCTCCTATGCAGCAAGATTTCTCTCAGTTCTTTAGGAGTTAGGCTTTGATAATCCCTGTGAGCCCCTTCCAACTCAGAATATTCTGTGATTCTTTGATACCTCTGAAATTTGTTCTGATTGTATCATTCGGGTCCCTGAAATGTCTCATCACTCTAGCCTTCACCTTCCCTAGCTGACAGCAACTGGTGTAGCTAATAAATAGATTTGCTGGCAGATTAGCAGTCCAGTTTTCCTCTGGGGAATTTAGGCTACACCACATCTGTGTAAGGAATGGGATGTTAGATTTGTGCTAGTCAAGTTGCACACCATAAGTCTGCTATATGACACAAAAAGAAAATTAAAAAACCCAAAGAGATACTGTTAAAGGCTAATTGGACTACAATTAAACCCATTTGTTTTGGTTTTGTTGCATATTGTGTGCACATTGTAACCATCCCTTTCTGCGTCTGGCCTGCCCTTGTGTATGTTAAAAGCAGTGAGACAGAGTAGCATCCTGCTCTGCTGCCATGAGATGTTCCTGGATCACCCTGATGAAAGGCTGGGGCTTTAGCTGGGTTGCAACCCTTATTTTGGAATCACTGAGTTTAACTTTATAAGATAAGGAATATTTCTTTAGATGTTATTTTTAGCTTAGGTTCTGCTTTGCAAATGTGCACCTGAACAGTTTTCCTTCAAAATAAAACCTTCCGTAGTTTTGTCAGGCAATTCCTTTGCATATCTTGTATTTGGCAATACTGGTTCCAGAATTTCCAACCCAGCAATGAGGTGTACAGCTGCAGAACTCACTTAATTATTTCATACCAAATAATCCAAAAAGGAGCTTTCAAGCTTTCAGCTTTACTATGCAGAAATCAGTGACAGTTTTTCCACTGAAATATGAAGACCCAGGACCGCATTTATGATTTTAAACCATTTTGGTGGGGAGCATAAAGAATGGCTTGTGCAGTGTAAATCTAAAGCCATTTGGGAGGCCCAGATTTGCATCTCTGTTCTAAAATCCATTCTGTTACTGAATTGTGCAGCTGTAACACTGAAATACTCTTTGCCTCTTTCAGAATAGTAAAAAAATATTTAATCATGTGCTTTGTCTTTAATGAAGTCTACTGTTTTGTCTCCACAATCCAAGGACACATACACACAAATTGGATCTTGAAAACAACTCATTAAGCCCATAGCTTGTTGTGGAATTCTGCATTAGAAAAGGTCCACAATATTGTGTGTATTTTTATTAACTCAGATTTTGCCTTTAAAGATTTCGTCCACAAAGACACTGAAAATCCAGAGGATAGAAATTACAGGCTCATGAGACCTACGTTTTCATCTGTTACATGACAATCTTTGCTTTGAAGGCAAAAAAGATCAAATCCCCCCATTCCACTCCTGAAAATGAAGCTAGCTATTGTGCATCATGGAAAATTCCTTTCTGGTTCTTGTGAAAATCAGTGTGTCCTGAAATACAGCTTTCATTACCGTTATCTTGTGCATAACTTGAGGAATGATGTTCATAAAATAACCAGTGTTTTTTGTTTTTTGCAAGCTGTCTTTCTGTGAACTGACATGTTGGGTTTTTTTATGACCATCCTCTTGCAGGAAAGGATTGGTAGTCACATATACTAAAAGCAAATAATTTGAAATGTGAAATTGGAGAATTGGAAGAATACTTCTTGGAATCTGGCAATGAACACGTTTTATAGACACTATCATTTGCAAGATTTTGCTACAGCTGGTTTTAATTCATCCTGAAATTAAATTACAAAGGGGGAAAAAAATGAGATAAAGAAAAAGAGAGGCAAGGGGAAAGAGTGGCACGCCTGTTTTTCCAGTGACCTATATTAATTATTCCAGAGGTGCTGAATAATTTTGCATAATAAAGACTGTAGGAAAGACTGATGCTGCTGTCTATAAAGCTTCTGCACAGTCTTTAAAAGAATAAATCCAGTCCAGTATGTTTGCCACTTGCATTGCCTGTTGTTGATCAGAAACTGGAAAGATTATGGGTATGAAGCCACATGTGTAAATAGTAAAAGAAGGAATGAGAGAATCTGAAGATGATTTAGGGTTGAATTGCATCTGCTTTTTTCTTCTTACTATTCACATTGACTTCAAGCATGTTTCCAGCCATTTTAGAATATAATCACGGGAGGGAGAGAGGGAGTAATTTGTTTTTCTTTAGAAAATTAGTCTGAATGCAATGAAAACATGTTTTTGAAACTATCTGGGTTGTTACACTGAACATTATGCAAAATAAACAAATATATTTCCAAACTCTGAGTAGGATTTTTTAATTTGTTCTTTTTCTTTTTTTTTTCAAGTTAGCACACTCTTTTTTCCTTCTTCTACATTCATTCTTAGTTTCCAGATGCTCTCCAGATTTTGTACCAGGCTGTCATGCCACCTCATATACCCTTTCTCTTTTTCAGTCCTTTTGCCACTGTTTTGTCTTTTGCTTTCTCTTCCTTTCATTTACATGAAAATCACTATGAAGGTGGTTTGATTATGTACTGTCTTTATGCCTTTCTTCTCAATTATCAAACTCCTCCTTGTGACTGAGAACATTTTTATTTTCCCTCATATTTTTCCTTTCATTGCACTGCTTTCTGAATCAGAAAAAAAAACAAATGAGAGAAAAAAAAAAGAGATGAGACTGACACTGAAGCTGCACAACAGGGCAGCTTTTTCAACAAGGTTTCCGTTACGTCTAAGATAAAATTTGTAGATTGTAGATCCCATTAATCAGACAACCAAAGCTTGTAAACACCACCTGCAAATCTTTTTATATATACCTCACTTTCTTCACTTGGCTGAAGTACCAGCTGTAATGTCATCCCCCACTTCTTGGCTTGCATTCAGACAAGCTACTTCCATCCCTGTTTCTTATCAGCTTATGCTGCATTTTGTATACACCAGCACCGATGTTGTTCATCTTACTTTTTACAAAATAACACTATCTTCTTTCCATGCTCTAAACCCCAGCCTGGAAAGTGTCAAACCTAGACTTCCATATAAGTACATAATTCTCAGAAGTATGGGCTTATGTGTATGAGAAGTATCATCACCAAGTATATATTTTCAGACTTACAAGAATGATTAGCAGAGTTTAATTTTTCTACCCAGTGGTGATTAGAAATGCCTTTTGCATCAAACCTCCCCGTTTACATTTTGCAGTAAAATAATAAAAATAATTTAAACCAATTACAGGCTCTACAGATATCTCCTTACTAACACACAATTTATATAATGACAATTTACTTTTTAAGTGGAAATTTTTCCAAACTCAGATCATTTATTGTGACTACAGTCTGTTCTTCAAACTGCTGGATTTTAATAACTACCATTTTATTTCTGATTGGATGCATTTTAAAACCGCAGTGTGTCATCTAGAAATTATTTCTTCATACTTGGAAGCAAGTGCTTTTAGTATCTAGCAAATGACAGAAGCTTGGACTTCTGCATTTGCAATCTTCTCAGCAAGCAGAACTGTGAACCTGTGTCAATTAAAAAATAGAACTAAAAACCCCACATCGTTGCCAGTTAATGTAAATGTATAAACAAACTTTGCAGACCAAATAATCACTTCCCTGGAAGTAATATTTCATGACTTCTCAGGACTCTGAGTAAATCACAGTTTTAAATTCAGTATTTCTGCCTTTTTTTTTATTTTTAATTTGTACAGCTCATTTTTATCTGATAATATGGCACCCTTGATGCCTTTAGGAAAGTATGCTTTAATATTATGTACTTATATTAGTTTTTGACTGAAGTACTCGGAAGTTTTCGTGCTGAAATTAAATTTAGTGTATCTAATTTAAATGCTTTGCTTTAATATTTAAAAGGGATGGACAAAAAAAAAGAAATTAAAATTACATGGAAGTCTGCATATTGAATTATTTGCCAAAATGGGAACATACTTCCAAAAAAATGTGCTTTTATGTAAAAAAAAAAATTATAAATATTTATAATGACAAATATTAATGGAAATTTGCATTTATAGTTCACTGACAATTTTAGCTCTCATCTCCACTCCATGTTTACTTAACACAGAGAACATTTGCTGATATTTCCCCATTTTCTTTGTTCCTGTTATTTTTCTCAAGCTTCTCTCTGTCAGTTATTGCAATGTCTTGCAGTTGTTAGGGAAAGCTTTAGTATGAGCCTGCCTCAATCTAAGCAACTGAGTATGATCCTAACTTATTTCTAAGTTCATGGGAGTAGACTATTGAAAAATCTGGCTGCAAGGAATGTAATTCATGCAGTGCACTCAAGAAGACTTAAGGCTGAGTGGAGTTTCTGTTAAATCCCTAGATCTCCTAAGTCTGTGTGTTTTTATCTGAAGTTCTTATTTGGTCTTAGACAAGCCCCTACTTGAGGACCTCAGGTTTTCTTCCTCAGTAGGGAAATTGGTGCAGCTGAAACACCGTGAGTACTTCATGGAACTGATTCAATAAGCTGTTCTGTCAGATGCTGCACAGAGTAGTCCAGTTGTTAGTCATTTTTTGCACAGAGGAAAAGCTCCAGGTATAGTAAATCATTCTTGGCCTCTGCAAATATACAAGCACATATATTGTAAACTGTTTTAAAGTTCCTCAACTGTTTCCACCTATCGCAGCTTAGATAGGATCTTCTACATTTCACCCACTAAGTAAACTTTAAAAAGGCTGACCCTCTTTTGTACCATGAAATCTGATCTACCTATCACCATCAAGGGACATCTGGGATTCATCTTATCTTTTCCACTGGATTGTTGATTAATAGAAATTGTTTTGAATGGGATTCAAACACGGCAAAACTCCATGGACCTTATGAATTAAAATAGGGTAAAATAAGAGGTCAAGTTTAAAAAAAGGAAGATGGATGTGAGGAAGAAAATTAAGACATAATAATATGGTCCACATTACATGCCTAAGAAATGAGGATGAAACTCCTGTGTATATTTTAAAATGGGTTTCATGGATCAAAGGGGTTTCTGCTCACCTTTAAAATTATATATATTTTCATTGCAGTAGAGGAAATCTTGACCTGATAGGATGAATAGAGTTTATAGGTATCCAGCACAGGCTCAGTGTTTCAGCAATATCTCATGAGCCTTCGTGAGCTGTAAAAGGCCATAAAAGACTCACCTGGAATTAAAGGAGGAACAGTTGTTTCCTATTCACTGTAATTTTTTGTCCCTAAAAAGTCTTAATGAATAGGAAGTTTGAAGATAAATGGACTTAGATGAAACTTTCAAGTTTATTAGTTCTTTCTGATTCTTCAAGGAGTGCAATGGCAGGAGTTCCTCATGTCTGCAGGGGCCCATAGATAATTTCCAAAAGAAAACAAAACTGGTAAGACTTGACTATAGTACCAAAACTGGAATAACCTGAAGCAGGACTATAGTACTTTTGTGGCCAGGTACCAGGGTTGCCACATGCTCCAAGCCAAACACAGGCCACACAGACGTGGTTACCAAAATTCCTCACAGAACTACATAGCTCATGCAGAGATGCACTGCCTCGGGTTCACTGCCACACTGACTCGGCCCATGACTTCTGGCTGTCTCAAAGTGTGTGTCAATCTATAGTGCAGGTAGACAAGCTGCACACTGTTACACAGCTCCCAGAAACAGACTCTTAGCTGGAGGAACACGTAACTTCACTCAGGCCAATGAAGCAGTGCTAGCTGGCAGCCATAGAGGATCCCCTTCCTCTAAACCACCATGCATGTACCAAAAGCAGGCTGATTTTTTTTAAAAGAAGACTTTGTGGAGCTAGTCTGTATTTTCTCTTGTCCAGGAGCCAGCAGCACAGAAAAAAGGCACAGCAAGACTGCCTCAAAACAGCAGGTGGCCATATCTAAAGGTGTGCAAATTGTTTAGAAGAAAACAGAAATTTACTGCTTGAAAATATATGCAAAAAACACTGGTTTTGCCTTATCTTCTTTTCCAGTAACTAGAATACTTACTTACAGGCTGAGAACTTAAGATTTATGATTGCACAATGTCTTTGATTATATGATTGCACAAATCTCAGCATGAAGAGGCTCTGATCCCCACTGACATATAATACAAACAAAGATAGTAAATTTAAGATGAAAAAAAAAATAGATGTGCAAAGTTCTGTACAGTTCCTATGTTTTAGCTCTCATGTGACCTACTTCTGAAAATAGGTAATATTCAGACCACAATTTTCTTAACACTGTCCATTTTGGTATTAAAAAAAAAGTATTACACAGCTTGTGAAGGTGTTAAACATGTAGATAAAAGTACTTGTGCTTTCTTAACCAGAAGGAAAGATCCTTCCTGAGGGAAAAAGATCTCCAAGGCCTTCAGGTAAATTTAGGTTCCAGGATTTCAGCAGGAGAAAAGTTAGTGTACCAGGCTGTGACCCTTTTTCACATCTGTGTGCCAAGATAAGTATGAATGTCTGTGCTTCTGACTGCTTGCACGTATTCTTAATCGCTTCAGGTTTCACATCAAAACTTTTTTAAACACAAGCTCTGCTATTTAAATCCATTGTTTTATTTTGACCACATTATCAAAGACTGGAAGTATTTAACATCAGTCCTGGTCACCTGCCGTGTCCTGAAGGCTTGTTATGTTGAAGTATGTTTTTTATTTCTTTGATTTAAAAGTAAAATCGAACACAACAAACATAGTATTGAGTTCTGTACAAAGCAGGATTATGAATTCTGTATGTTGTGTGCTTTATTCCTTTTTCTCTTTGTGAAAATAAAGCTGTTACAAGCCAGGAAGTTCTGAAGGTAGAGCCAAGCTTGAACCAAACAAGAGAGTTGGCTTGGATTTCTGCAACCAAGCCTTGGCTTGGGTATCTGCCAAGCCAATAGACCTGACTGTATTCATTTACAGACAGAAAAATTCAGAGAAGGGTAGGCACCAGAAGATTTTGTGGTCGGAAATAAGGCCACTGTGTTCTTCTTTTCCTGTTTGAAAATAGAACTAAACCAGATCTTGGGTCAAGCTGTAACTGTCTTGTTGTTCAAACTCTGTATAAGAGCAGAACATAAAGACCACTTTTTCTCTAATTACAGAGCTGTAGAGGAATAATGAATTTCCCACATGTTTTTCTGCTTGCTTCAGTGTCCAAACTTTGTCCTGTATCAAAAGTCTGCCCAGATCATAAAAACCACCTGATTGCCCCTCAGTTTTTCTTGATATTTTGAAATCAAAATATTGTGAAAAAAAAAAAACTGTGAAACACTTGCAATATTTTACTTTTTTTTTTAATCTTCTGTATTATATTGATAAAAAAACTGTCTTCTGTCTGAGTCCTCCAGCATTAAAATACCAGTTACAGGCTTGGACTTTCAATCTCCACTTTCAAAAAGGAAGAATGAGCTCTGGGTTATTGCTCTTTGATACGTATTTTTTTACAGCTAGATTTAACCCACATCCTTTTTTACGCTTACGCCTTAATCCATTGAACCTTTTCTAGCAGGAAGACTGTTGCTGTATACTTAGATCACAGAACTTCTGACTGGAGTTTGAACCTTTACTTTTGGGGTGCATCAGACTCAAATACAAAGTGAATTAATTGAAAATTTGCTCACACGGTACAAAGAAAATTAGATGACAGTCTGTGGCTAAGGCCATGGCTTGTATAGTTCACAACAAGAAATGTTTGGAGTGTTGTGATCCAAGATTATTCAACATGCAAACAAAATGGCCATAACCACATTCCAACAGTGAATAAGAGGCCAGAATGGCTAACCTGGGTTTAAGCCAAGGGCTTACAATGACAAATTCATAGCCAAGACTGCCATGTTCCTTTGAGAGGAGATTTGAAAGCTTAGTTTTTAAGAGAGATTTTATTTTACATTTTAATAATAAAAAATGATCGATTAATGTCGTGAAGTGACATGCAGCTGCCATGTCTTTCATACCCAAAGCTGTAATAGTCTGCCCTCAACAGCAATAAGATTTTCCTGGCTGGGACCATAAGAAGTCTGTGAATAAGGCTGTCATTAATGACACTCTAATAGGAGGAAGTAGTTTGAGGGCAAACAGAGAATACAAATATCTTATAAGGATATTGTCTAGTTATGTGGTTGTGTATACCTCAAAATCTTTTCCTACCAAGTCTACAATCAACATTTAGGATTCTCTGTTAAAAAATGTTATAGTCCCCAAGCAGAGGGCGTAAAAAATATTCATTTCATCTGGTATTTTACCAGATATCATCAAGGAGCAGATTTCCTTATGGCAGTAAGGTGGAGGACTCTGGGATCTTAATAATCTGAGGCAGATATATTGCCAACATTTGCTTTTTTGTCTTAGGTGTCATGATGTTTAATGTTTTCCCTAAAGCTTAGCTCCTATATTGCTGTAATTATGCAAGAAATTCAAGTTACTTCTAAAAAAACCCTGGTGAATCCCTAGCCTTTGTGGTTGCTTGCACAAGAAGATTTGAAATATCATTCTTCAAGGATCAAAAACTGGAAAGGAAATAAAAAGGACTCATGTTTGTTTTGCCTGAAGACTCATGATTTTAAAGCTCTTCTTGCTCTCTTGAGAACCTGTCTAATGTTTTTCGGTGCTAAGTGGTAGCAAGGAAGTATATGTGGGTAAGAAAAGCCTAAAATTCTTGTCAATAACGTACTTTATGCAGTATGAGTGGTCTTTGGTTTTTCTATCAGGTGGACTGAGTTCAAAGTTAGATTTATAGGTCTCACAAATCTCCTGAAGAATTAGAAAAGGGGCTTCTTTAAGGTCTTCTCAGTTTTAAGTCCCTAATTATCTAAGTTATGAAATTGTAGGTTAAAGAAATGCAAATATGTATCAAATGCTTCCAATTCTTGTTGCCATACCAACTGATTTAGGTCACTGAGGCAAAAAAAAAGCTAGTGGCGAGAGCTTAAATAAAGAAACAATTAAACCACATAATTCTTTTCTCTTTCTCCTCAAACAAAGGGAAAAATCTGTCTGGAAGAGAGTGGCTGTGCACACACACTTCTCCACATATGTGCACAAGTAGAATGAGATCCAGAAAGAGCACTGTGACTCTCTTTTGCTTAACCACAAGGCTGTGGTTAAGACATGTACAGTGCGTTTCTTATTTCCCATTTACATATGGTCTTGGTGTTCTTTCAATACGTTCATGGAAAGAAGAAAGAAAGGTATAATTATCTGTTAAATTATGTGTAGCTGTAGCTATTTCAATCACTCTTTTTTATCTAAACAGAAACTCTCTACATCTGGCAGCTGTGGAACCCAGCCAGCTGCATGATACTGCAACTGGCTGTCCTGAACAGACCTGCTGATCTTCTCCTCTTTCTGTTCTGCAGGACTGCCCACCAGAGGCAGGTGATTTTCGTGCCCAGCAGTGCTCTGCTCACAACGACGTCAAGTATCAGGGGCAGTTGTATGAGTGGCTTCCTGTCTCTAATGACCCTGACAACCCATGCTCACTGAAGTGCCAGGCCAGAGGAACGGCTCTGGTTGTGGAGCTGGCACCAAAAGTTCTGGATGGGACACGGTGCTACACTGAATCCCTGGACATGTGCATCAGCGGCTTGTGCCAAGTAAGGAGAGAAGCCCTGCCTTAATCCCTTTCCTCATGACTCGTCTACTTAGATCTCTCTTACATGCTCATTCCCTCTCCTCCTCCATACTTGTGTCATTTTAGAGTCTTTGCTTTAATCATCTGTTTCCATTCACTTAAATTAATTTCTTGTATTTTTTTTTTTTTTGGAGGGGGAGGTGTGAAACGGGGAGACATTTATAACTTCAGTGATTATTTTCTCACTTTATGCTGCTTCCTTGAGGTTCTTTTGAAGGATTTTATTATCAGGTTTTGAACTGTTCTGTGTAGTTAGCTGCAGTAGCAGATCTGATTGAAGCAACAGAAGAAAATAATGTTGTAGCTTTTCATTTGGATACACCAAAGTTTTCCAGGTTGATCAAATTACATTATCTTTGAGGATTATTGGTTCCTGTAAATCAGAAACCCACATGGCAGTAGATGAGGTACTTAAGTGAAAAAACTGCCATTCATCTTGTAGGACTAAGCAAGCTGCTACATCTGCTTGAACCACAACATCCTTATTTGTTACCAGGGACAAACGGAGAATTTTTGACACTTCATTTCACAGTGCGTGGAGACCTCTTGGTCTTTCAGCCAGTTTATTCTCATCCTAATTTGTTTTTGTATTACCTTTGTGCTTTTATTTATACATTTGTTCCCTATTATTGCTCCTGTTAAATAACTTACTCTATCTACATCAGATTTTATTCTTCTGAACTACATGTAGACTACTGGTTGATGAAGGGAAGGACTTCTGCACCATCTCTGTTAAGTTCTGAGCACATCTAAGTCTCAAAAACGGTTGAGTGTAGATTCATGTTTCATTGCATGGTCGCCTTAAAATCTACGTAGACTTGATGTGTTGTTCGCTTTCTAGTGTATTTTCAACCACTTTACTTTTCTTTGGAAGCTTTCCTCCCTGTTTCTTTTCTCTTTGATTTTCTGTTCTGAGCCAGAAGCAGTCCTGAAGTAAATGAAATAGAGTAGATAGTCGAGATAATAGGGCTAATCTCATCTGTGATCTGAAGAAGGCAATAATCTAGACCTCTTGACGTCAACCAAGGGCATGCTTCTCAAAATTCTAGATTGCGTAATGAGACAGACTATTTTTAGTCTTGTTTTCTGTTTTTAAATCTTTTAAAAACTTGACTGGAAGCACAAAAATCTGGATGGGAAAAAGATTCAAACTTTTTTGCATATAGTGGCCCAGAATTTAGGAGCAGGCTGATTTCTGGCTTAGTCCAAATATGAAGCATACTTTTTCTCAAGAAAGCTTTCCCTTGGAAACAGAGTTCCTGAGCATCTAATACTAAAACAAACTCATTTGCATTCTCATGACAATTCTTACTTGGAAGGCTGAAGGTAGCTGCACTGTTAAAACTATAAAGATTGATGTTATTTCTCTGTGGCTTGAGAATAGACAAATATACTAGCACCAGTGTCCCTGAGTAATTTCAGTTAAACTAACTCTTTTCTTATATACCCTAAAATGTTAGAATAATTTTTAATGCATAAATGACTTTATATTTTCCATGTTCTTCAGCATTCAGTTCCTTCAACAACTTTGCCATGTATTTACAATTACTGCATTTTTGAGGATGACCAAAAAAAATTAAAATATAAATGCTCATGCTGTATTCCTCACAGTGAAAAATGGGTGTGTTAAATTTAAAGCAACTCGAAGTGTTATTGTCTCAGTTAGCCTGTCATATCTTTGTGACAGTAGAGGTACTGCATTAAAAAATTCATAATTAGCTTTGCCTGAATTATAGGACAGCAATTTCTTTACTATCTATCACAGCAATAGCTAGTGCTTCAGAAGTAGTCCAGAATGGTAAAGAGTATGGAATTTGCCATAATAAATGGTGAACTTTCCTTAAAAGCAATGATCTTCCATTGCTTCTATAAAGATTATTTCAAAAGATTGGGAAACCATAGCATTATAGAAGAACAAGCGGAGCATTCTTTCTCCATAACATTTGTGTGAATAAACTTATTTCTGTAAGTATAGGGAGTTCATGTAAACTTCAGAAAAAACAAAATATGATTTTAGAAATTATTTCTATTCATTTGCAGTAGGAGCTACAGGCTGCCACTTACCTAAAGTGGTTGACATACTGTAAACATAATAGTCATGGGTCTCGGTAGTTTGTGAGAGTTCATAATGATCCTAGGAGAAAAGCAACATTTTCATAAGATGTCTCTGGAACTGCGTGATTTGGAGCAGTGCAGCAGACAACTGAAATACAGATATGTTTGTCACAACTGCAAAAAATGAAGTCTCCTAAGATGTATATTCCATATAAGGTCCTGAAAATTAAAAAGTGAAATATGTTTCTTATGTAGTTTAACAAGGGCAATGGCCAGATTCTGCACCTGGTACAGGGCAACCCTGGTTTTGTATGCAGACTGGAGAATGAGATGGTGCGGAGCAGCCCTGCAGAAAGGGCCCTGAGGTTCCTGGTCGATGGCAAGCTGTTCATGAGTCAGCAGTGCCCTGGCAGCCAGGAGGACCAACCCTGTCCTGGGGTGCATCAGACACAGCATCGCCAGCCTGGCAAGGGAGGGCATTGTCCCACTCTGCCCTGCACTGAGGCGGCCTCACCTCAAATCATGGGGGCAGTTTTGGTGCCACAATATAAGGAAGGCATTAAACTGTTAGAGTGTCCAAAGGAGGGCCTTGAGGGGAAGGTGTATGAGGAGTGACTGAGGTCACTTTTTCTGTTCAGCCTGGAGAAAAGGAGACTAAGGCGAGACCCCTCTGTGACCTTCTACATCCTTATGAGGGGAAGAGGAGGGGCGGGTACCCCTCTCTTCATCCACATGACCAGTGACAGGACTTTAGGAAATGGCATGAAGCTGAGTAGGAGGAGGTTTAGGTTGGATATCAGGAAAGAGGTTTTTCATCCAGAGGCTGGTTGGGCACTGGAACAGCACCAACCTGTTTGACTTTAAGAGGCATTTGTACAACGCTCTCAGGCACATGGTGTGATTCTTGGAGTGTCCTGCACAGGCGCAGGTGTTGGACTAGATGATCCTGATGGGTCCTTTCCAAATCAGCATATTCTATGATTCTATGACAACAGGTCCTTTGCAACAATTGCACTATGTTGAAGACGAAGAGATATATTTTCTGGATTGCTCAGAGCAAAACTACTGAAAGCAACTTCAAGTTTACCTTCCTGTCGGCTTGCATTGATCTGAGTGTTACAGCAACCAAGAAGGAATTGTTCTTGAGATACAACATGATACATAAAACATATCTATTTAATTATAGTCTGTGCAAGAAACCTGAATTAGTAAAAGTGATGTTAAGATCAGTGTATGCTTGCATAGACATAGAGCATTTTTCCCAGTAGGTCAAACAAAAGTGTCAATTTTCTTAACTAACCACAGAGATATATTTCCTTGTATGCAAGGCTTGGGTCAACCCATAGCCTATTGTGTGCTCACAAGCTCTTCTTCAAATCACTAATGGCAGAAATTAAAGGTTAGTTGAATTGCCCTCTGTGTGTCTCAGTACTCACTCCTGATTTAAAGGTGATGGTTTTCACTCTCATTGGCAAGAATGCATTTGTTAAAAAGATAGAATATTTGGAAATTATAAGATCCCTCTTTCATATTTATCCTTTATTTTTCATATTGTTTGGAGGTTTAATACTACCAGTACTGTAGTGGCATATTTATGAGCCTTTGTTTAATTATGAGATTTTGAGCTGAAGCCTTTGTTTTGCAACTACTAAGGCCACTTAGTAGTTAAAGTCAGAAGAGACGTCTGATTCTGTTCAGGGCAAGCAAAGCCAATTTTGTGTGTACAACAAGCTGTACACCTGAATCTTTGATTCAAGAAGGAGTATGCTTAGACATTCTTAAAAATACTTTTAGTTTTTATTTACGGAGATAGGGTTTTGGAGAAGTTATTCAGTAGCTGATTCAGATATAGTTCATGGCATAGGGCAGTATCCATGAGTGATAGTTCAGAAATCATACAACCTGCAGGCATCTTGCCTCTCTCCGTAATATATGAACATAAATGTATTTTTCCCTTGAAGAGATGTATAACTTGCCTTTGTTCTTTGTGTGAAACTCCTAAGAAATTAATAGGAATTAATAGGAATTAATTTCTGAACATTTTTTTATTTCTCTCTGTAGTTTTACTCTTAAATGCATAGTGAGACAGACCAAACAACAGCATTTTTCAAACAACAAAACTAAGTATGTAATGCATTTTATTTCTTCCTAATAGTCTTGTTCCTTCTGAACATTTTAAATTCCTTTCTGTATGGATATCTGTGTAATTTGGGTCTCCTTGTAGTTCTCCTCTTTTTAAAGAAATATGGATTACGTCTCAGATCCTTGGGTCTCATGTTCAGTTTACCTCAGGTTATAGTATGGCCCATTGGTATATTACAGCTGCTTGAACCACAATGCTGAAGTCAATAGAATGCTCTTTAAGGAAATAGCAATTTGAAGTTCAACATTATGAAATGCCATTATAGATAGAATTAATGGGTATGCCGAGGAAAACACATTTAAAACTTCCAACTTCTAGTTTAATTTTCCCTGTATGTGAAATAAATTCCCGTACTTCAAATCCTTTTGGAGGGTTTTGAGAGTATAAGCAATTTCTGCATACAACAGTTGAAGCTGCAAAGTTGGAGTGTGGTGGGTTGATCCTGGCTGGATGCCAGGTACCCACCAAAGCTGCTCTCTGCAACCAGACAGGGGAGAGAAGTTATAACTGAAGGCTCATGGGTTGAGATAAGGAATAGGAGAGATCACTCACTGATTACCATCATGGGCAAAACAGACTTGGGGAAATTAGCTGAATTTATTGCCAATAAAAATCAGAGGAAGATAAAGAGAAGTAAAACAAATCTCAAACACATCTTCCCCCCCACCCCTCCCTCCTTTCCTCTACTTCCTCCCTGTGAGCAGCAAAGGGAGATGGGGAATAGAGGTTACAATCAGTTCATCACACACTGTTCCTGCCAGTGCTCAGAGAGAGGAGTCGTTCCCCTGCTCCAGTGTGGGATCCCTCCCGGGGGAGACAGTTCTCCATGAACTTCTTCAAAGTGTCCATCTCATGAGCTACAGCTCTTCATGAACTGCTCCAATGTGCGTCCCTTGCCACAGGGTGCAGTCTTTCAGGAACATCCTGCTCCTGCTTTTATTTGAAATCA
This sequence comes from Gymnorhina tibicen, assembly GCA_013399875.1. Classification (NCBI taxonomy): domain Eukaryota; kingdom Metazoa; phylum Chordata; class Aves; order Passeriformes; family Artamidae; genus Gymnorhina; species Gymnorhina tibicen. The sequence continues at coordinate 102,198 of VXAZ01008017.1, forward strand.
GTGTTATTCTTTATTATCACACTTCACATTATCACAGCAACAAAACCAGGAAATTGGCTGTAGTGAGCATATGTATTAGAATACTGATTTATCCACTCTGTTTCATGCAGTTCACACCTAGTGTTTAATCTCGCTAAAAAGGAAGCAGCATGGGTATTTTGTGCCCTTCCTTCCTTCCTTCCTTCTTTCCTTCCTCCCTTCCTTCCTTCCTTCCTTCCTCTAATGTAAACAAAATGTCCTTTGTGTTATCCGGGTTCCCTGTCACAATCAAAAAATTTAATTTCTCTGTCTGTCTCTGCTTCAGGGGAAATATTCCATTTTAATTTTTGCTTTTTTTTCTGTTTTCCTCATCTCTTTCACTTCTTCCTGTTATCATAGTTTTCGTACTTAGTTCTCTCTCAACATAATTTTTGTCTTCTGCGTCTGTGAATTCTGCAAATTTTTTTTCTTAACTCTGGCAAGGAAGAACAAGAAAGTCAGTCTTTACTTCCTCAGATGGGCCATCAAGGATTATTCAAGGCTTCTTCTATCCCCAGTATGGATGTCAAAGTCTGCATGTTGCTGTGTAACACCAGATCAGTGTTTTTTAAAAAATAATTTTTATGGTTTTCATTAAATATGTTGCCAAACAGTAAATTGTTGTGCAGTTTCCCAAAAGCAAGTCCTATCCATATCATAGCCAAATCCTCACCTGATATAAATGAGTCTTGCTTCCCTGAATTAACAATCATGGATAAGATGCTTTCACTCTGGGCAGTCTCTTTTACTTACACAGCTGGAGTGACCCTTGTCTTCTTCTGTCCTCTCTGTGTCTCCAGCCCAGGGATCCCAGGGGACCACGTGCCATACAAGCTGCTGATTTGTGGGTTTGCTTTAAACATTTCAGCCATAGCTCAGGACAATAGGAGTCCTTCTCTCTAAAAAATCATGACAGCTGCCCAGTTTTCATGTTGAAAGGCTAGACACTGAAAATGTCCATAAGTAAACACTCCCTTTTAGCTATATGCTGGAGTGTTAGACTTCCCATCAAAGGCAAAAAGTGTAGCCATGGTCTATGAAAGATACAGTAAACTTTAGCAGAAAATTCTGAAAAAAACCAAATGATGCTACAGTTAACAGCATTTGGCTGAAAAGTCAAAAACGGTCTTACTGATCCAAGAAATTGATGAGAAATGTATTTGGGAAGAGTTATATACAGACTGGCTTCTTGTACATGTAGAAGTGTGAGACCTGTGGATTCCTTAAATTTCTCTGAAGAAGCAACATAAAACAGTTCTACTTTTGTTTTCTGCTTTCTACATAAAACTTGAAAAGCTATTCTTCTGTGGGTAAACCAAATCTAATCCTAATAGTATGAGTGTTGTCATTATTATTACTATTACTATTATTGGTGTTGTTTTTATTAAAGACCATAAAATTACTTCATATATATGATGGAATAACACAATGAATCATATTATAGCTCTAATTGCAGGATTAGATCCAATGATTATAAAGCTGGGAATTTTTAAGAAGGCTGTTAACTAAATTTGTTACTACAAAAAAGTTGTTTAGGACCATAAACATCCTTTTGTTTCTTCTCACAAAACTGCCCAACTCTCTCCATTACATTCTCTTAATTTTACAGGTTATTTGTTAAAGAGAGCTGCATCCCAGAAATGCTTATATTAATGTCTATGATTTACAGAGTATTAAATTTCCCCTTACAGATCTACTTCTAAATAGTACTAGAGGTAGTATAAAAAATTTCTGATTTATTGATTCCTACAGACTTTTTTTTGCTGAGCTGCACAGTGAATTCAAGTCAGCTAACAAACTTAGTTACATTTAGCTACCTGTAGTTAAGTCTAATTGGTCAGAAGTCAGACTTGGTCATCTTGGAGGCCTTTTTTTGATTGTGTGTCCCGCCTGTGGCAAGGGGGTTGACCTAGATGACCTTTAGAGGTCCGTTACAGCCCAAACTAGTCCATGGTTCTATTTTGTGGTTCTATATACACCAGCACTTAAATGGCTCTGTGTGTGTGTGTCTGCGTGTATGCTTCTAATTTTTTTCATCAGAGACAGAGGCTATGCAGATTAGTCCATAATTTCAGAAGAATGGGGAAATCTGCTCTACTTTAAATAGATGACTGTGTTATATTTCCTGTGTATCACAACTTCAGGATGGAGAGTTTCTCCTCCTCCCTTCCATGTACAAAATGTTGCTGCACACATCCTCTCCCATTTCCAGCTCAGCCCAAAATACAGAGCTTATCAGGATAACAGTGTCACATGTTTGGAGTTTGGTGCATGGATATTGTACTCATTGGCACAGGAAACCTGCATGAGACAGGTAAAAATAAGATTAGGTGGTCACCTCAGTAGGCTCTTGAAGGCTTACAAACCTGCCTTGGGCCCTGACTGTCCATGTGGGATACACTCGGGGCATAGCTGAAGGAATTTGCAGCTGGGCCTGTGGCTACTGCTAGTTGTTCCTTAGCTTGGGATCTGATTTCTTTGCATGCCTTCCTTTCAAGCCAACTTAGGTTCTGAGGAATGAGAACACCAGGAGTTCATCCCACCCCATGTGAACCCCTGGAAAAAAATTACCTGCATTTTTCCACCCTGCAACATTAATTGGTCTAATATTAGAGACTGTTCTCATCCTCTCTTAGCACCAGTAACAATGAGGATCATGTGCGGACCTTGGCAAGTGGTCCAGTTACAGTGAAGACCCAGGACAGGTGTTTTGTAGGTGTTTTAGATAGTTTCCTCTGTCATCCTAAATGTCTTCTCCTAGGGCCTGCATGCACACTTACACAGTGAGCAGCAGGCTGGAATACCACATAGACTAACCAAGCTGTTTCAGCAGTAGCTTGGGGACATGTAGGCTCTCTCAAGTGTTTGAACCATGAGAGATGTCTGTTCCTTGATAACACAGATTGTGTGACTGCCTGAAGCACCAGAAAATCTTTGCTGGCACTGTTATAACAAAGCTCTGCAGCTGGATCCCCATCGATCCAGTCATCAGAGGACCGACTCCTGCCAACAAAAGAAGCCTGTACACCCAACAGAAGAGAGCTCTGAGTAGCAATTTCAAGCATGTCATGAAGTCACCAGAGCTTACAAAGAATCGCAGTCAAGTGTAGTATGTCACAAGTGCCAATTAAATGCTTTCACAATTAGTGTTTCATGGTCTAGGAGAAAAGAATAGGTCCAGCAGGCAGAATTTACTTTTGATTTCTCAAGCACGTTACTACAAGGAAGCTGAGGGAAAGCTGCCTTGATGAATTTTAGATGAAGTCTTAGAATGACCTTTGCAATCACTTTCTGGTGTAGTATTTTAATATTCTTCAAAAACTGACAAATCTTTCCCCTGAAACTGCTAAGATTTCCAGACAATGGATGTGATTCTTCTGGAGAAAAGCAAGCATTTCAGCAATGACCTGCTGAAGAGCACTAGCTGAAAAGAAAAGTTAGGGTTTTTTCCTCCTCCTTCAGTAAATACACAAGCATGCAAGGATAAAGGAGAAACTAATTTTTGCTCTGGGTCAGTATGGATGTGTGAGCCTAAATGCAGCCAAAACCAAAGAAAAGTGTGAATGAAATGGGTAAGTGAATACGAAAATCACAAAAGCTTCTTTTCTTCCTATTTTTATCTGTTTATAAACTGTTGGAAGTTAATTCTGTTTAAATGTTGCCTCTTACACAGCTGCAGCCTCTGGATTTCTGTATCATCAGAGAATGAACTAGAGAGAGTTTTGTTCACACATTTGTGGATTCTTCTATGGTGGCCCACACAACAAATTGTTTGGTTATAAATGACTGAACTTGAAAAATTCACTCTTTTTTTTTTATGTCGGAAGATTCCTCCTAATTAAATTTGCATGTAAGGAATTACCTTTTCCCCACATCCAAGATTTTAGTCCATCTATAATCCTCATTCAGAAGTGGCAGCTTTAAAATTAGTTTAATTGCTACTTTTTAAATCAAGGATAGTTCCGGAATGGGTTTGCATTTCTTTTTTTCCCTGAGAGAAAGTTAGGAAACAGATATTTCTCTTCAGTTCCTTCTGCTGCTGGGTGTTTGCTGTTTGCTTCTAGAGCTTTGGGTGAACCATTGATTCTCAATGTATTGTGTCTGCTGTGCTGGTTGAGCAAGGCTACACAAGGGTCTTTGTTTAAATATGTTAATAGGAGAGAGCTCTGGCTAGAGCTGGGAATGATGGGACAGATACCAAGCAGGATCTGCAGACTGGTTGCAGTGGATTAGTGGTAGATAAGGAAACCAGCAGTAACAAATCAACAAGCTGTCCGGCTATGTTGCATGTGTTGGAAGGTGTATCTTAGCCACTTCAGTGGCTGTATTTAACGATTTGGGTACTCATCAGTAACTGGAGCTTGTTTCACACTGCCTGAACAGTTGCAAGATATATTTGACCTGAATGCCAAGCAAGTATGCTGATTGCACATGGCACTGGGCCTGCTCTTACCAGCATAGTTAAAAATTGCTTTGCCATTGTGAAAATCATCTTATGGTCTTCAATTATAGTTGTATTATGGTGTACCTCCACCTGAATTCCTGGGGACCTGGGGGAGTCCTGCCTAGTGCCTGGTGCTGGTCAACGTTGCCTGTCATGGGATAATGTCCTGAGGCTGTGCCAGAAGAATGCTGGGGCTGCAAAATGTCATCTCAGTGTTGGTGCTCTGAAGGGCAGATACCTTTCCAGCAGGGGCTGCAAGTCCCCGTGTCACAGACACCAACCCAGATCCAGTTTGCTCTACAGGCTCAAGCTTGTTCTCTGCCCAGTAATTTGAAGAGCAGAGCAGCTCTTCATGCTGATTCTCTAAAATTTTGAACCCAGTTGAAATGATGGCTCTGATCCAAAACTTTCTTCAAGTGAGCAGTGACAATCCACACAAGTCCCACATTGAGCCCCACATTATCTATGTGAAGGGCAACTTTGTTTTTTTCAGATTCTCAGAATTTCTTGCGTTTGAACTGCAGACATGCCCTTTGAAAAACAGAGAGATTCATTTATAATTGGCTAGATTTGCAAGCTTGCTTTATTACATTATTTCCTGCCCAGGATTTCTTAATACTGAATAGAAATTATTATGAAAATTTCTTACTTCAGGGCATTTCCAGACTAGCAGGGCTGGAGCAGAACCTGTCAGTGCTGGTCCAGTTTTATTTCTGGAAAACTCTGCTAAATTGAGCCAGAGTTCAAGTCCACAAGGGGAACACATGCACTTATAACACTCACGCACGCACTCGATGAGTTAGTTCCAACTCCTGTTGTGGGACTTTCAGCCTGATGCCTTTAAACTACACACAAGCAGTTGATCTGCTAACTTGATAACCATCTTTTTTCTTGCAGTGTCCTGTAAAAATTATTTTGCAATGTGTCTCAGAGTCAGGAATACCCCTATTTTACTGTTTTATCAACCCACAGGCTGTCAAGTGGAGTAGGGCGGGGAGGGGGACATGGGGGGGAGGGGGGAAGGGGGTGAAAGTCAAACTCAGCACGAAGTCTGGGACTTCAGCCTAAATGTAATATGGAATCTTTACCTCTGAGTACAACTGTGGTGCCTTATGCCAGAAAACAATACAGGCTTGGCCAACTAGGGATTAGCTGTTATTATTCTGGTTTTTTGTTGCTAGACTTTCTATGCTAAACCCATAAGGAGAATAAAAAATCCACTCACTTTAGGGGTGGTGAAGAAGATCTGGGCAGGCAACTGATACTCACCTGTGATTTCCTCACTCTGGTACTACATGTCTGACATCTTCCATATACTGAGAGACCTCCAGAGCTCTGCAAAATCTGCCTTTACTGCTTTAGGGGCATTTAACCACAACAGTAATGAGCTTCATAGAAGCACCTTTAGAAATGCACAAGAGCTTCATCCAAAACTTACCAAAAGTTACAAGTACATGTTCTTGATTTTAATGGAGTTTGGATTAGGTTGTCATGGAACTTAAGGGAGCTGCTTCTGACATTTTGTGTGGTAACAATCTGCAGTTCAAGCCTCTGACCGCACTTCAGCAACTTGAAACTCAAAAGATTTCAGTGTGGAAAGTCTGTGCTTCATTACTCTGCTTTAAGGGGAGGAAACTTAACATATAATAGAAATGAGTATGAAAACTGCTTACTTCAGAACATTTCCAGGCACAATTTGTTGTAGTAATCCATTTTCATTCCTAGTGGAGGCTTCCTTCCCAGACCTTTATGGATTGAAAAAGACTTCATCTCCCTAAACCCCCCAGGATATATTAAGATCAGAACTAGAATGCATTGGAAAGGGAAGTTTCTATCCCACAGAAACATCAGAATTTCAACATTGGATCCAGCTTCAAACCCAGACAAGGAGTTGACATTTCAAAGCTTTTCAGAGAGTGAAATATTCCCTAGGCCTCTGAATTAAAAATGTCAATATTTTGTTTCAAACTGTGTCCCCCAAACCATTACTCTGAGCTGTATATTGCAGGTACAATATCCTTATTGTTTCCTTTGCTTACCATGCTGATGAAGCAATGCCTTCCGTGGTGCTTATTTTCATGATGAGGTCCTCAACCACCTCTCGTCAGATGAGTATGCCCATAGGTCAGTGAATTGGCAGACTTCTCTAGTTCTGCCAACAAAGTGAGTCTACTTTTCTTGATAGCTGGCCTCTCCTACTGTCTTGGATCTTCGGCATCTCTGATAACAGCCATTTTAAAACCTTCCCTCTGTGTTTTGATCATGCAGTGTGTGGATGCTGGAAGAAACAATTCTGCCTTCCTGTTCCTTGCTAACCCTCTAGAGATTTCTAGGGGAGCGGTGACATATTTTAACCCATTCCATAATCTTTTTCAGTGAGTTCTCTGCGGCCTTGATGGACCGTGAAAATAGTGTTATGGAAATGACACGTTCTCAACTCAGCCAAACTTCTGTTTCTTCTGCTCAGAGACAAAAGATATTGTTCTCATGAACTGCGTATTTTTTCAGGAGCACTTTAATATTTCCTTGTCTGATCTTTTGCTTTCATAAGAGTCCAACCTGTAAAATGTTTTCATGTAAGAGCTACTAGAAACTAGTATAAGAGATCTGGAGTAGTGTTTTTCATTTTAAAGCACCAGTGACTCCATTGCAAATACTAGCAACCTTTCTAGTGCATGTAATTACCTTCAGAAGATGGAGGAATTTCCCTAGGTAGTGAAAAAAGAAAAAAGAAAAAAACAGTGAACTTGGGAATATTTTTTATTTCAGGCATTAGTTAATCACTCATAAGATTTTTAAAGAAAATTTCATACATATTCCCAGAGCTCTGCATATCTACTAAGACAGATAATCTAACAGAGTAAAGAAAAAAATCTCTGCAGAGACCATGGGGAGAAATAGGAAATCCATTTAATGCCATCAAAACTTTTAATTGCGTAAAATTGTCTGAGACACTGCCAAATACAGTAAGGTTAATATACATTTTGTACATACCACAGAAGTGTTAGTATTCACAAAGGCCTCCATACTTCCTTCCACTTTGCTCATACTTCCATTTGAAACATGGCATTTCAACAGAAGAAATATTTTTATGCTGTACACTGGTAATGGCTGTCCAACTCAAAAAAAGAAACAAACCACAATATAACTTCCTTTCACACCTGAGATTTTCCTTGTGGTTTCCTCCACAAGTTGTGACCTGGCTCCAAATTGCTCAGTTTATAAATTAATTTCAGTCAAGGTATAGCCCATGGCAACATGTGAGCTGATGATTCATAAAGTTAAAAATGCTTTAAAGTAGTAAATGCTGTTTTTTGAAATTGGTTACCTCATACCTGGATTTAAGATCCAGCCTATTTCATATCCAAGCAGTTCACATATTCATTTCAAAATAGGCAAAGGCATAAAGATTTGTGTACCACTCTAAACTGAACTATTGAGTATAAAATATGAGCAGATATGAAAGGGAATTCTGACCTTTCTTTTGTTATCTGGGCTCCCCAGCACAACCCTTCTCACTGTATGTGCTAGTGATATCTAACGCACTAGCAGGAAAATCTGATTTGTAGGCATTGTCATACAGTTCTCAGATCATGCAAGTGATTCTTTTTCCCATCTTGTCTACACAGTGGCATTCATGGAAGTTAAAGCATATGAGTCTGTGTATATTGAAGGTAGTTCAGGTCCTGCAGGGAAAAAAAATAGAGGTAAATCTTACATAGTACCGTGGATAAAATTTGTGTATCTGTACTTGGAAGTTTTGTATGGAGTAGTCACAGTCAAGATACTTTGCTTCAGCTTTCTAAACATTAATTGTCATGGTGTTTCTAATGTGTTAAAATGTCTCTTGCAGTCTTGATATGACTAAGTTTTCAAGAAAATGTATCATTTCTGTATGACTGTTACTTCTATAGGCCTCATTAATTCTCTTGGAGGCATCATAATATAATGTGTAAGCATGGGAGGCTTGACCCAATTCTGACCTGGAAGAAGCACGTAAAATCAAAGAAATCTGATGATAACTTTCATCAAGCCTGAATCTATAAAGATTTAAATTTAATTACATTTTCGATATGGCAAATAATCAAGGAAACAGCTATTGTGCAGCTAGTAAAACAATGGTGTTAGAAATGGGAATTGAATTGCTAAAAGTAAATACTGGTTATTAAAGCCTGCATTTTCATAGGCAAATGAAGAGAAAGTGTCAAATTCAGAAGTATATCTCACCCTAGCAGAGATGTGTTAAGTCTGCACACTGAGATTTGCACAAATAAGAAATATTAGTCTGAATATTTAAAGGGGCAAGTTACACATACAGTTTTTATAGTCTTGATGGTAAGTGCCCTATTTGCTCTCATCATTTTCTAGGACCTAGTTTTCTGATTTAACTAAAACTCAGAAATGCAGGGAAATTTAGAGCTAAAACAAACACTTTATTTAAAATTCCCTGGTTTTATATATACCCTCTCTGTTTGGCTAAGAGCCTCAGCACAAACTCATTAGAAGTTATAGACAAATATTTGTTTGTTGCTTACTCTGCATGCCAGAATGCTAGAAGGCCTTTCATTTTCTAATACTTACAAAGGTAATTATAACACTGTAAGACTTCCTTAATTTCTTGGATTGCAATTATTTATATGCAAAATTCATAATTTGGATACAGAACTTAAAGTCCAAACAAAAGGCCTACATTGACACTGTGTTAAACAAATTTATAGTCCATTAATTAACTTAAACTGTACTTAAATATAAATTTCTGTTTGATTCTCCTGGGAATTGTAGGGGGTTTGCAAACTGAGAAACCTAGTTTATGTATTCAACTCCTAAAATTTTGAACCAAGCAATTTGCATATAGGAATAAAGACAATTTCAGAGCAGGTAATTGAGTTCATGCAATAACTCTCAGTTACTTTGTTGCAATGACTTCGTCCTTCTTTATCGGATCTTTTACAATGTCTGAACACAGGCACTGACAGTGTGGAATGGGATTATTGTCAAACATAATTAAAACCACATGGCTTCCCCAGCTGCATAGCAGGTAAAATTTCACTGAGCCATGTTACTATTGATCCATGCTGCTGTTTACTTCTATCTATCTGTCTGCTTCCTATCTGTCTTCTTATTTGTTTCAGGCATTTTTCTTTGTGAAACTCTAAGAAGTGAAATTTCTGATAGGACTCTGACCAAGAAATGTTCACAATGCCCTAAAATAACAGCCTCCTCTTTTCTTCCTCTGGACTGCAAAAACCATTGAGTACTAACCTGTTCACTATCTCTCGCCTGACTTCAGTGCACACTCCCAGCCAGATTTGCTCAGGCTCTTTCATTGCTAAGGTACTTTATGGCCCTCTAGAGATGCTAAGAGAGAAATTTAGAGTAATTAGTTGCAGAGATGGATTGAGCAGTCAGTTGGTAAGTGCTCACGTTGAACTGCCCATCTTTCTTTCTTCCCAGATTGTTGGCTGTGACCACCAGCTGGGAAGTGTTGTCAAGGAAGATAACTGTGGGGTCTGCAATGGAGATGGGTCCACCTGCCGGCTGGTTCGAGGCCAGTATAAGTCCCAGCTCTCGGCAAGTAAATGTAAGCTGTTCCTCCTGGTAAAGTGCCATCTTCCCCTTTTAGTCAAGTGCTCATTGCTTCCAAGCTAGATTTCACCTCACTCTTTCTCAGGTACATGAATAATCACAGTCAGTCCAGTTGTCCCCCCCAGGTGCTTGCCTCTTGGGTTAAAGCAGCCTTGCTCAAACTGTTGGTCGGGTTGTGGGGGTGGGCAGAGGCTTGTGGAAAGGTGTCTTCAGCATATTTCCCATCTCAGCTAGCTAGCTGCTTGTGAAGAGCAGGAGAGCAAGTAGAGGTGGCTCTTCCAACACCTCTCTGGCTGTATTAGGTGGCTAGGCATAGGACTTAGTCCACACTGCTCTGAACAGAATGGTTTATGCCGCTCTACAGCAGAGGGGAACCCTGAGGGGCTGGTGATGCCAGCCTGGCAGAGTGCTCTCTCCAAGGCCTCTGTTAGCGTCGTGTGTGCCTGCATGCTCAGCATGGTCCCTCAATTCTACGGCAGACTGAGGAACCCAAGTTGTCAGAAAGTGCCTACACAGGCATGAGAGATGCCTACAGAAAAGCCCAGCCTTTCCTGCATGCTCACCCAGCTTCAACCCAGAATGATAAAGTAGCATTAGTGTGCCCCAGTGAGAGGGCTGGTTTATCTTGAACCCCAGACAGGTTTTTCAACCTATTTACAGCACCACAGGTGGAGTTATTAAAATTTTTGGGGTGAGAGATAGGGTGTGTGTGGTCGGTTTGAAGGAAGGATTAAAAGGTAGGTGTATTTTCATGCCTATGTAGACACACCTAAGGAATCACATGAGCTCGCCTGCATAACTGCCCCCAGCCTTAGAGTTTAATCAGACCAGCTCTGCCATTCTGGACCAACTTTCCCTGTGCTGAATAGCACACAACTTTAAAGATTCAAATAGCAGTGTAATATCTGCTGAAGACAATATGTGTATACTTGTGGATTCTATAACAGGGAGAGCTGCTTTTTACAAAAGTTTCTCTCTGTCAAAGAGTAACTGCGTTGGTATGGAGCACAGCACACAGAGCAGCTGATAGCACAGTGCAGCTGTGGCTCCATGTTTGCTGACTGAGAAGGAGAGTAGGAGAAAGAAANGAAAGGAATAATCCTCATAAGAGTTCCATTGCTGAAGCAGAATCGTACATTAGAGGACAAAGGAAATAATTCACAAAGATTTAGGAATGGAATTTCACCTCATTGTTAGGTTTTCTGCAATGTGCAGGAAGAGATTTGGAAATCTCCAGGCTACTTGAGACATAATAGTGTTTGTGAACTTTTTTGGCAGATGTCTTTTCCTGTAGGAGCAATTAATTGTTTTTGTGTTGCTTTGTGGTAAAAAGGTGCTCATCTCATCTCTGCTGAGGATAGAGGCACTAATATATTATGCACAGTACTAACACGTTAGTAAAATACAGTACCTACTCCCAATGGTTTCCTATTAAATTTAAAGAATGTTATATAGGTAATACAGCAGATAGCACAGAGCACAATGTTAGACTGAGGTAAATGTGAAAAAAACGTTGGAGAATGGATTTTTCAGACAAATTTCTCTACATACAATTGTTATGCAGACCTGAGAAAATAGTAGATGTTGTGTGCACTCTGTATAAACCATGTGGCATTATTCCCTTCCCTGGTGTAAACATACATGTTTCTAAGCAACACTATGAATTTTGCATCTATGAAAAGTAAATCTTTTTTTAAATCAGGTTTTTTAAAATTGTAAAGACACAGTTATGGAGTCCCTTCACATATGTGAATTAGCATGAATTCTTTTTGAGGTTTGCTTCAAAATGATTTATGTAAATGTTTTAAAAATTTGACATTTTAAATGCTGAAAAATCTTCTGATTTTAAAAATCTATTGTGTTCATTTTCTGCATTTATCTTCCCCAACACTGTTGGCACTTTGTCTGTGTCAGCATTTTGCTGATTTGTCACTATAAATGTAAATACACAAGCATAACTGGGATCAGGGCCTGATTCCTTTTATTTATCCAGTCATTAAAATGACTGGATTCACTAGTTGATAGCTAAATTTCAAGTCATCTTTATAAAGTAATCCTGGTTTTCCAGAATTATGTCTACTTTATCTGTGGTCTGAACAAGGGATGAAAAGCCAATATGAGCCAGTCTGCCATGCAACATTAGAAAAATCAGAGGGGGAATGTCTATCAGTGACTAGATATCAGCAGATGTGTTCTTTGGCCTCACTTAGGATTTTTGTTTCTCTAACAAAGAGCAGTATTCAATCCTGAGGACTGTTCTGGGGGAACTGGACAGTTGACCTTTAATCCAGCGCTGTCCCAGTAGTTTCTGAAGCTGTTTATATCTCAAAACCACTCAAAACACAGTCTTGAGCTCATCATACTAAATGAATTTTCTCTTGGTGCTCACATCTAGTTCCCTTCTCCATGGTGTTTATATCATGCAAAGGCACAAGAGAAAGAAATTCATAGAGCTTTTAAACGCTTAGCATTTCCTACAGGAACAGCTTCTTCACTATTTATAGGGGTAGTATATACATGTCCCAGTGGCCTCAGAAACAGAAATATAGTAGGGCAGGAGGTAGTGTGATGTTGAATTCTCACCTACATTTTTATGAAAAAGAAAACACCTGTGTCTATACTGTTGTAAGGCTGATAATAAAAAAGCTACAAAAACCTTCATTCATTCCAGAAATACTCTTTTTTTCTTAGGTGTCTTGGGTGGTTCTTTTGAAGTCTGCAGAAAATCCATCCTTTTCTTTTTATTTAATATCTTCTTTAGGGAAGAGTGTACATCCTTCCTATGAAGATAAGCTGCCTTTAAGCAGGCTTCTTTGTATTCACCAAGAAGCTAGAGAGTTGGTCCCATAAGTTGTGAATGCATCCTGCTGATAACCTAGTGCAAAGATGGTATTTCTCTAAAGGATTGACATCTACTAGTGAAGTAGATTAGTTTTAAGAGACTTGTAGAAATGATAATGCTGTCTAGATATTCACCTAATTACTCTTTCCATGGCTGTGAAAAATATATACAGTTCTGGATTTCCACTGAATATCAGTAGTAATTGGGAGGTAGAAAGAGCTCCATTTTTCATCATGAGAACTGACAGACCATTTGTGAAAAATCCAAATTAAAAATCCAAAACTAGAAGAAACTGGTATCTCATGTGAATCTGATGTATGTACCTGACATTTAACTTTTGCCTAAAGCCTTGCACTTTCTTCACAGCCCTGACCCACTGTCCTCTTAGTTATCTGGGGTTCTCCCTTGCTTCCCTATGCATGGTGTCTGGAGAAAACCAACCACCTGTTAAAGCATTTTGTGTCTTTTCCTCAGAGGATTTCACACAGCTGCTCAACAATCTGTCTCTCTGCTTATTGTTGGAGAGAGCTGTGACTAAATGTTAGCCTGCTTACTTTCACGTCTCTTCACAGGAAATGTCTCCTCCTTACCACTGTTAACCTCAGGAAATTATCCTTCAGTCCTCACTGCTTCTGCTTTGTGAAAGCAGGAAGCACTGTGATAAGCTTAAATCCCTCTGAGCTTTGCATTTCTCATAAAGCGTGCTAGGATTTCAAATGGAGAGCAACTACAAGATCAGGTGAAATATAGTCCTAGCAGTACCCTGGGGCCGAAGATGCATGCTGAGAATAAAAGCTCACATGCTCTTTAAACTGTCCAGTTTTTCTGTGACATGTCAGTGAGTTGTTAACTCTGCAGCACAGAGCTTGTAACTGAGAGACAGATACAGTAATGGCGTGGGACTGTCTTTAAATAAGACTTGTAAAAAGGTCATTAATACTGTTTTTTTTAATTGAAGTTAATGTTTTTCTAAACTCATTCCAAAAAATGTTATATGTGTACAGCAAAATGATATGTCATACTCATGTATTTTGTTTCCCAGAATGGATAAAATGTGTTTATCCTACTGGGTATCTTGAATCTGAATGCCAGAATGGTACCAATAAAGCAATATTAGAATATCAGTATTTAATTAATTTTTTAGAAATTGAATATTTTTCTTTCCAAATAAAAAATTTGAATTCTGTATAGATATGAAAGATTCCTAGCTTTACTAATCACTGTGATATCAGAGATGTGTATGAGCAAAACCTGTGTTGAGTTTAACCCCAGTGCTACAAAAGACTTAGGAGACACTGAAATTTCTGGATAATTTAACAAAACATATCAAATCAGAACTTGAAAATGGGACATGGTTCAGAAGCAGCTGAAAATTTAAACAGCCTTTATGTCCACACAACTTTTGTGGCACTCAGAGAGACTGCCTGCATTTCTGCCTCACTTCTGGGATATTAACGGGCCACAAAAGTATGAGTATTTCATTCCATAAAGCTCTGAAATATAAGAGTGTCAATAATTCCTATGATGCGTTACAGAATTTAAAATTTAAGAGGGTTCTAGTTCACAGTTTTGAGATATTATAGGTTTGGATGAATGAATGTATTGGATGAATGAACATATTCCTTAAAATTCCTGTTTTCTGGTTGTGTTCCCTCTCTCTGTCGACTCTTCACCTTTTGATTTAAAATTACAACATTAGTAACTCTTTCGCTAGTACGTGAGAACCCTGATTTAGCTGGGTTCCAATAGTTTTCCCAGTTTGGTCTGGTCAGAAATGAAAAGCCCCATCTCATGTTTGAATGAAGGATAAAATGCTTTTATTGTCTGAGTTAGCCTTACCTGACAAAGCAAAACATTGCTTTGAGAGCAGAGCTGTAGCTCCTGCTAGAAGGCATTTCATGACATAGGTGTGAGCAGTTCTAATGAATAAATAGTGAAAGAGACTTTGTTCCTCTCACGTCTACCACCTTCTCACTCCCCCAAAATATCCTGTAAGGCATGCATACTTTTTCTTTCCCACCTTCCAGTTATATGGAAAGGAGGCAGAAAGGACAGGGAAAGGTGAATGAAATAAATGTGCTGGTTAGTCCAGGTCAGCATTTTCTGGGCACGCCACTTCATGACCCAGGTATAGCATTTTATATAATTTTTCCAAGCTTTTCTGTCTGCCTTCAGAACTTTACTGAGATTGCTGACTCTTTAGAAATGCTGACCTAACTAACTTTCACAGCTGCATGTGACCTACATATTAGTTCACACCTCAGTTTAGATTCAGTTGGCAAAGCTCCCAAGGGCTTCATAGGTGCAAGATCCTACTTTAATACCTGTTTACATGACAGTCTGGTGGGCTTCTGTTTTTCCAGGGGCTTTCTGGTAGCAGTGTAGAAAGGGAAGCAGAATTATAGCATTTGTGGTCATTAAAATAAAAGGTGTGAAAGGGATGACATACCTGAAGGAAGTAGGAGATCATCACATAGCATGGGCAGGATCATGGAGAAGCTATGGGGTTTAAGTGGGAAAAAGCCAAGTGAAAACTGAGAAAGCTGTTCTGGTTAAACATCAGAATAAGATTATGCTTCTCTACTTTGCCACAAAACACAAATTCAAGATACTTGAGAGTTTTAAGTGGAATTGTGATGTAATAGAAAGTTATTAGTTATTCAAGAAAATCATAAATAGTTGTGAAGGATAAATAAAATCAACAGGTTTGGATTCTTCTAAGTAGAAGGTTCTTACCCCATTTAAAAATTTATTTTTTCAGATTTTTAATCGTAATTCTTATGGTCCTAAGGTTTTTCTTTTGCCTTGTAAACATGTATTTTACTGCTTATTTGAAAACAGAGGAAAGGGAGTTCCTTTGCTTATTTACTCCATGCATTTTTGCCTTCCCACAGTGGATGATACAGTGGTTGCTATTCCCTATGGAAGCAGACAAGTTCGCCTCGTGCTGAAAGGACCCGATCATTTATGTAAGTAGCAGTTGGTGTACACTTGTTTAAGAGAACCTTGGTAATCTGCAGTGCTCTGTTTACACTGTGGTGTCTGGTTTCCCTCTGTCGGATCACTGATTTCAACATACGGATGAGTCCTACTCTCAGAAGTTTTCCTCAGACCCAGTTACTTCAGTGGTACACACTCTTTTCAAAGCAGACCTTGGCCAACAGTGCAGAATTCTTTGACCCTCCATAATTTTTCAGTCATTTCTGTTTGCTTATCCTTTGGCTGGCTCACTTGGTGTCAAGTGCTTTTGTTTAAAATTAATAAAATATATACCACTGAGTGAAGAAATATTGAGGACAGTAAAGTATAAGCTTCCCTACAGCTCAGCTCAGCCGTCAAGCTGCTCATGACTTTAACACATTTCTGTTATGATAATCTTTCTCTCTCCCTTAGATACACACATGCACTCACACCGTACGTGTGTGCATGCACACACACACAAAATCACACTCTAAACACCTGAAACCACATACACAAATGAAACCATGTTTCTTAGCAGTGATACTGCTCTGAGGAGTTAAGACCACTGAGTTCTGCTAGCCCATCACTTGGTGGCTATAACACTTCCCTCCTTCACCTGTGTATCCCAGCAGCTCTACATCCCTCTTCTCTGGGAGGAATCTCAGAATTTGAGAATACTCTGCTAGAGCTGAAGGCAAATCCATTTATTTCATGAATAGAAGCTCCTGGCATTCCTCACTCTCATCTGCCAGTGCATTAGCTGCTCACAAGCTGCTTCCTTTCTCATCAGCAGCAAACAAATGTTAGAGTGCTAGTAAATACAATTTACTGTCAGAAAAAAAACCCCAAACTGTACTGCATGACCTCTCAGTAGCACAAATTATTGTAAGTCGGGCTACCCTTCTCCTTTTCCAAAAGTCTTTAGGAATTTTCTGCAGCACAGACTAGTTATGTCTTCTATGTTTGTCAGTGTAGGTACAAACATGAGTGTCAGCAAAGATGTGAAACACCAAAACATTTCACTGTCTTCGTGTTTTCTTTCACCCAAAGATTTTATACAGGGTATCAAAATAAGGGGTGGCTTACCAGTCCTGTACTGTAGCTCCCTACTTGTGCTGAGAAAGCAGTGGGTTCTTCAGATTTAAAGCTGTGGATAAAGACCAGCAAAATTATAGGTTATAAACCAAGAAAAAATATATTATGTTTTCGTTAAAAGTTCAAATGCTGCCTGTACCTCAGTTTTAAGGAATGCCCTTTGGGTATTCCTGAACTGCTCCAGTATGGCTGATATTACTTTCCCAGTACATGGCATGCACTCTTCCTTTCTCTTCTGTCTTCTTTTCCAATATAGACGTTCTCTTCCAAGGTAGAAAAACTATGTACTTTTGTTATTGTTTCAGTGAAATTGAGCTATAAGACAGCTCAGAGAGAAATGAGATTTTAGCTGGAGAGATGGATCTAAAGCTGCCTTCATTCAGGCCATATCATATTTCATGACAAAAAGATTTGAATCAGCAAGGTCTGCCTGAGTCACTGGTTGAGATTTAGATTAACTGCACTGTGTAAACATGAATAAGTCCAAATATATCTCTTTCTTGTTTCAGATGTCTCCATGAATCTTTCTCTTCACCCATCAAAGGATTTTATATATGTATGAGCTACAGTCAGTTGCAGGGGGAGGGAGTATTTTGCACTGTGAACTTCGGTTGTGGGAGAAGTCAACAGGAGGCTGATTATATATACACAAGTCTTAAAACCATCTTTATTCCTGATGTGTGCAGCCTTGTCCAAAAACAAATAAGTGGCCAAGTGCATCACAAAGGAAGAGACTGGTCTCACTGAAAACCAAGGAATTCATTAATACAGTGCAAATTCTTAGTGTACTGCCTTAGCAACTTTCTTCATTAATTAATTCCTTAATCCATCATGAAAACCAGTCTAATTACTGCAATTATCTTCTTTGTTCCCTAATTAGCAACTTAATATATGCAAATAAAAACATTTTTTCTTTTCGTTGTCTTTGAAAATATATCTCCATCATAGATGAATAGGATGCCTCAGCTGCCTCACTGTGCTGGAGAAGGTTTTGAGCACATATTCATAAATAAATGTGAAAGGTTTGCAGCTTTGCAATCCTTCATGATGAAATGCCATGTCACTTTTAAATAACTACCATAAGCAATTTACTGGTGAATGTGCTGCAAAGCATAATCTGGAGTTGGTAGGGAGGCTAGCTGGATGATGAAACAGACCTACTTTCTGATTGTTGATTTCTATTTAAGAAATTACTGTTATTTTTAATGTGACAATCGGAAGTAGCTACTACAAAACAGTATCTGAATTAATGCCCACTTTTGGGGAACTGTGAATACAGAGAGAGCCAGATGGAGAGCTCAGGATGGTTCAGCACCCACCTTCCCCTTTTACTCCACTGAGATGTGTCAGACTGCTTCTGGGGAGGAAATGGGATTGATGTCATACTGATCTTTCTTTCCTGGATATCCTCCTTTCAGTTAATTGTCTTCCATAACAACATGTGGTTAGTGACCCACCTTTGAACTGAAAGAGGGCACGGCAGCTTAACAGTGTTCGTGGGCCAAGGTCTGAGTCACGCTCCACATAGGAGCGTGACTTACTGAGAGTGAGTTAAACAACAGCAAATATGCCTAACCAGGAACGGATTAGTGTGTCTGGAAGAGAGTAAAAACATGACCTATGGGTGAGGAGGGGAATGTGAGCTAAAAATCTAAAGGTTGAACAAAGACAAAAAGCAGATGGAAGAGAAAAAAGAAAAGGAAAGTGTGCAAATGTGGATAACTATGGCAAAATAGTTGCAATATTATTAATTCATGTTGGGGTTTTTTCTGCTCTCACTTCAGATTGCAATGCTCTAGTTTCCTGAAATTTTTTTTCTATTTGTCAGATTTGGAAACCAAGACTCTCCAAGGTGTGAAGAGTGAAAACAGTCTCAGCACCACTGGCTCCTTCCTTGTAGAAAATTCTAGCATTGACTTCCAGAAGTTTCCTGACAAGGAGATCTTAAGAATGTCTGGGCCTCTCACTGCAGACTTTACTATCAAGGTGAGGGTCATTGGTCACTGACATCTTAGAGCAATATAAAGATCTACTAGGAGGATGAAACAGAGTTTTCTAGATCTTAATTTTCCAGTAGATGTTTATCACAAAGCCTAATCCAGGCTATCTCTTGAACTCTACGTGTAATCCTTAATGGTTATATATTTGATGAAAACCTCACTGGAAACTCCTCAGGAGAGAGGCTGCATTTAAGTCAAGAAAGACATAGCCAATATGTGCCCTAAAAAGAAACTATGAACTCATTTCAGGAAAAGACAGATTATTTTGTATATGCACTACTGAGATACATATAAATCAGTGACGTGTAGTTTTCTTTGTCTGTGATAAGCAGGAGGAAAATCTGTATCTTTGACCCATAGTTTGTTGGGTATATATTAGTGTAGTTACACAGAAGACTGTAAGAGAGTGAAGAATGAAGTCCTCAAGCTCTAAAATAAATGTGATAACTTTGTTTGAGAAGTCGTGGCATCATTTTGAAGTTCTGCTTTTTGTTGCACTGGCAATAAGAGTAATATTGTTTCCTCCCATTAGAGTATTTCTATTCTTCCAGGTAATATAAAACACATTGCTGGAAGCAATGCGCACATTCTGTGGGAAAACAAACATATGAAAATGAACATTTGGGAGCTGCAATAAAATAAATCCTTTTCCAGTAGGTCCAAGGAACCTGAAGGATTTCAGCTGTAAAACTGCAAAACCTGTATCATGTCCAGGACTATGTAAATTTTTCACCATGGGCTCCAGAGGCAGATGACATTTGCTTTAACCTTGAGCTGATGGCAGCTAGAGGTTTAAACAGTGAACTGGAAAATGTCCTAAGTGATTGTCCTGGGTTAAGCTGAGCTGGGCTGGAATGGGTTAGCTTGGGAAGTAGCACAGTCCTGTAGACTGTCCCCTGCCCATCGTGGTATGTTAGCAGCTGAAAAAGCAAATTGAAATTTCAGAACTGGTTCACAAGGAGAAGCCTGAACTACGGAATATGTTCCTTCCTCTTTGAATGTCAGAACAAAAATGCCTTGTTAAAATAGATATTGTTTAATTCGAGATATCTGAAACACATTCACCTCTTTTGTAGATGATACAGAGATGGTGAACATCAGTGCAATGTAAACAGCATTTCTCACTTTGTTTTATTTCCGCTCGCTGTGAATTTCTGGCAGCCTAGTTATAACATATTTGTGGGAAACAGCTGATCATGTAGACCAATTGCCCAATAGGAAGGTTGTGCTCTTTTCCTTATATTTTCACTGTTGTCTTTTATGACAGGGAAGATACCTTTATCCCTTAGTGCTTGCATTTCCTTCTCTATCAAAGCAAGGTGAGAAGTGCTGGTTAAATCAAAGGAGTGCCCTGTTTAAATGTTGACAGTCTGCCCGATATGAGCATACAAGTTGGCTAGGGATGGGCAGAACAGACGCTGCAAAATCGAGATGAAACTATTTTGAGTTCTGCTGTGTGTTTGCACCCTTGAAAGTCAGAGTAACATGACTCATTAGGTGTTAAATCTCTTGTCCTCTGTGGATACACAAAAATGCACCAAAAACCCAACCAACTGTTCATGGCTGTAGGATCTTTTCTAAGGTTAACATTAAATTTTGCATTGGATTACGCACTAAAAAATTCTCTGCACTTGAATCACAGTTAGTTTTTTAATCAACAGCTATAGAAGATACTTCAGCTATTACTTCATAAGACACAGCTATTATTCTGTACTATTAAATTATTTTTCTAACAATTTTTTTTCTTCTGGATATTTATTTTGTTAAATTTTGCCAGATATAAGCATGTACAGATGCATGCAATCCAAGGTGCCACTTCTCAGTTATGTCAGATTCGGAAACTGCTTTTCATACCTACTTTATCCATGATTATTTTACCTTCAGAATTTGAAGTTTTCTGTAAAAAAATCACATGAAATATTTCTCTGTGGTGTTAGTAAGCTTTCCTCATGAAGTGGGATCTCTTTGGGTGTCAAGATTTACTTTCCTGGGCCAAGGCAGATTTTTATATAAACAGATCTAAATGAATTTGTGGATGTAGCAGAACTCTAGTTTTAAAATTGTTGTCTCCAGAATTATTCTTGTAATCCTTTTCACTTGACCCTGAATGCTCTTATTCAGACAAGTCAAGTTAGACACCTGGATATAATTTAGAAGTAGAAACTCAGTGTGAGAGTTGACTTTCAAGTTTCTTTATTGGTAACACAGAGTGCTTTAAACTTGCAAGAAGAAACCTCATGGCATTCCTGGAGGAGCTGAGTTGTATAATTACTGGATTTCTTTACTTTGTAATAGTCAGTGGTACATTCCTCGTGTGCTAAACTCCTGGCAATCTTTTCACAAGATGTGTAAATAGTAAAAATAATTCAGTAAAACAGCTGTATTTAAAAAAAATAAAGGTGTTATCACAAAATTGGAGAAGAAACAAAGTTTTTCATGTTCTTATTTTTTATATTGATCATTTGAGAATTATAAGTCTCCTTTGCAAACTTTAACTTTTGAAAGGCAAAAGACCTGGAAAACATGCCAGTAAACTTAAATCCCACTAGAACTACTTTTCCTAAATTCTGAGGATTTCTCTGTTTTGGTGTTTTCAGTACAAAATGCCTTCACATGAATAGAAATGCTTCTTTTCTATAAGAAAAATGTGTCATGTTTGATACAATCCTGAAGAAATGAAGGTCCATTTTCATTTGGAAATCTGTTTCTGTGTTCTAGAGATCAGAGTAGCAATATCACACAGGGGGACATGCTCTTTTATGGCTGAGCTGTCCCAGACCTGCTCTGTTGCTGGTGTCGTGTTTGTTCACTTGTCTGTGCTAAAATATCTCCTCTGTTGATAGTGCACGTTTCAGGCCCTAAACAGAGAATCTTGGAGTACTTAGTTCATGTCACACAGCTGCTCTCCTTTGAGCAGGATGAAGCAGTACTGTCAGGCGGGGTCTACAGATGACCATATAATGAGAACAGTCACCACCAGATGACTGTAAATATGAAATCCAAGTTACAGACTTATGGAAACCACCAGTAAGGACTGCCAGTGAAAAGTGAGGCTGGCAAAGCACACACAGCCTGTTAGGGTCTGCTTCATAGGTTGATTGTTGCATAGCTAGGGCCCTAACTCTGTGACTGAGGTGTGAGCCAGCAAAGACCAGCAGGTTTAAAACAAGGTCTAGTAACGGGTATTTTCTAGGCTTGGGTTTGGTTTGGAGGAGAAACCATTGTAGGCCTAGATCTAGGCTAGACTTTGTTTATGTTGTTTTAAATCCCTAGTATCATTCATAGTGCTTGCCCAGACCAAGTCCTTTGCATGAGGGATGCCTGAAGCTGGATTGCACATATGTTTGGCTGGAGGCTTTTAGAGATATTTGGATTAGGATTGCATTGCACTGATGTTGTCTTTTTGTAGTGCTAGGGCTGACAAGCCTTGGGTAAGGGCTGCTGCCAGAAGAGACTGTCTGGCTCTTCGTTTTGTGCTAGTGGCTGGGGTGTTCTGCTGGCTGATTTAGAAATGGTGTGGACTGGGTTCACCTGGGCAGAGTTACTGCTGAAATTAGGGTTTTGGCCACCAATTGTCCAAAAAGTCATAAAACACATCTCAAAAGTGGATGCTGAATTACACATAACTCTAGAGCTAGCCAGACAACTGTTGGCTCAGCTGCAATCTAGCACTGGCAGAAAGTTCTGGTGAGATAAACGCATTTGATAACAGTCCAGGTTAGAGAAAGAAAATAAGGTTGGGACTTAGTCTAGACTTCCTGGGACTTGCAAGGGCATGCAGGAGATAATGCATGTACAGGCAGCCAGCTGGCAGAGAGGTTGATGGGCCTTGTCAGGCTAAGGCCAGGGTTGGATTAAACGTTACTTTGAGCAAGGAGCACACAGTGATTTACTTTGTGGCATGAACTAAATTGTTTCGATACTCTCTTTAAGGCAGAGGCCAAATGATGCAAATTCACTCTAGCAGCAAAGAGCTACTGTTCATGGTTCACATATTGTTGGATTTTGAGGTATTATCATATGAGGATTGGGAGTGAAGACAGTAAGAATCTCTGTACAACTTAGTTCTGATGCTGGCAAAGGTTTCCAGAAGAGATTATACCTCATATTTGGGAGAAGGCTTCGGATCAGGCAGGAAGTGGTGAAGAATCTGGGAAGCACTGGCAGCTCGGGGTTAGGATGGTGCTCCTGGAAGTAGATGAGATAGAATTGAGGCTGAGTGCACAGATATAGTAATAGTTAAAATTTAGTGTGACTGATTCAGCTTTTGTGTTAGCAAAGTCAACCCACTGAAACACTTTGCTTCATCTAGAAGAGATCAATGGAATATTGTCAATTTGTTGTAAAGCAGAAGTACCTCTTGAAATATGTGTCTTCCTGAGTTCATTTTGGCACACTGCAGAGTGGATTTAGCTGGAAGCATGTCTGTTTCAATGGCTTTTATCAACCTATGTTTGCATCCAATACTTCTTTTCCTAGTATTAGTCATAAAAAACACCCAGTCTGATTTCCTGGTATCCAAAAAATATACAATTTTTTAATAACTTCTAGGTCAAAGTCACAAGTAGTGACCAGCCTGAAAACAGATGCAATCATACTTATCTCGACTAGGTCTTGTGACAAGTTCAGGAAAATTCTTTTTTCTCCTGTTTTGGCAAATGTATGGAAAACCATGAAATAGACCTTTTGAAAACAATGTACAGTTTTTATTTCATATCAACCTTTTTTTTTTTCCTGTTCAATATAAATTATTTCAATCAATAGTATATAGAACATGATCATTCTCCTAATCAATATATTTGACCTTTAGGTCATGCAATGATTTCCATAATAACAATACACTGTGTAAAATAAGGAATACATCTCCTTTTCAAACCTTGGTGCAATATTTTCATTGATTCCTTCTGGTTTTCCCACTCTGAGAAACAGGAAATTACTACTGTTTACCTCCTTTCTCCTTACTTCTGGGGTATTTGATACCTCTGTCATCATCATTTGCCTCTTTCCTAGTGTCTTCATAGAATCATAGGATGGTTTGGGTTGTAAGAAACCTCAAGGATTCTCTATTTCCAACTCTGCTCCCGTGGGCAGGGACAGCTACTAGATCAACTTGCTCAGAGTTACACCTAGTCTGGTCTTGAACATTTCCAAGGATAGAGCATCCACAGTATCTCTGGGCAACATTTTACTGTGTCTAACCATGTTCACACAAAAGAATTTCTTCCTCAGATCTAAACTAAATCTACCCTCTTCAAGTTTAAAGCCATTATCCTTCATCCTGTGTCTACATGCCCTTGTCAAAAGCCCCTCTCCAGCTCTCTTGTAGCCCCCTTTAGGTACTGGATGGCTGCAGTGAGGTGTACTCGGAGCAAGTTCTCCAGGCTGAACTACCACAACTGTCTCAGCCTTTCCTCATAGGAGAGGTGCTCCAGCCCTCTGGTCATCTTCATGTACCTCCTTTGAACTCATTTCAACAGGTCGGTGTCCTTCTTATGTGTTACTCTATTTAATATGTATTTTTTTATCAAAGATGATCCATAAGAAGTTTATCCTTATTTCCATTCTTCTCTGTGCTTTTCCTGGTTTCACTGTGATTATACAGTAACAATTTTTAAAAATATACATAAACATGTAATTTGTGACTAGTATTTAAGTATATAAATGTGTATTTTGAAAGAATCAGTTTCCTATAAGTAGATGTGTAGTTTAACAAAATGCAATAAAATTATTTAATATCTATTTTATATAAAGATATAATTATATTACACATAAATATATATGTTGAAAAAGAGTGAACTTACACTCTAAAATTACTTGAAAGGAAGTTGTAATAAGGTGGGGGTCAGTCTCTTCTCTGAGGTAGCAAGTAGTAGGACAAAAGGAAGTGGCCTAAATTTGTGCCAGGGGAGCTTTAGATTGAATACTAGAAAAAATTTCATCACTGTAAGGCTGATTAAGCATTGCAACAGGCTGCCCAGGGAAGTGGTGGAATCACTGAAAGAGTTCAAAAAATGAGATATGGTACTTAGAGACATGGTGTAGTGGTGGACTTGGCAGTGTCAAGATAGTTGTTGGACTGGGTCTGGATCTTAGAGATCTTTTCCAGCCTTAATGGTTCCAGCCTTTATGATTCTATACACATAATAATCAGGACACAAACGGATTCTACCTGGCTATGTACTTTTCTCTCCTTTTTTTTTCCTTTCTGCAAAATTCTATTGATGTTTTTAACTGAGCTGATATTTTCAGAGGAATACCTAAAACAACCCTACTACCATTCTGAATAGTAATAGCTAACGTGGACAACAGTTTTGTGTATAATTAGCATATATAATTAATTGGGGTTTCCCATAGGCATTATTTCTTTTTTTTACTGAACTTGAATTTAGTCTGTCGAAACTTTGAGTGCTTGCACAGATGGTTTCAATTTTAGGCACCATCTGTAAGTTTTCTCATTAACAAGCTTGGTAAGCTCGTGGTGACCCTTTACGCTGCTCATCTGGGCATCTGGCTAACAACTCATGCCATAGCACATGTCCCTGAGGGATTCCACAGTCCTTCATCCATTGCAAGAGCAGGTTATCAGACCGTTCTTTGTTACCCAGTCATCAGTTCATGGGAGGATCTTCTAGGAGTATCTGTCTAGGACCTTTGGTGAAGGACCTAGAAAAAAACATAGAATAGTAAAACTACCTGTATTTTTTTGACAAAGTAAACCACAATACTCAGAAAAAATTACGTTTCTCAGGGTAGTCTTTAAGTTCTGTTCTCTTTTTACATTCTATCTACTCACCCAATAACTGACGGAGAAATTAATGGGCTGAAGTTTTGTTCATTACGCATGAAATGACCTTCTGAAAACTGTTACAAATTTCTCTCTATATTTATGTGTTTTAAACTGTAGTTTATGCATGTAAGTTTATGCATGGATATGATCATATGTGATTTGGATTTGTGAGTCCTATGCTCAACCAGTACATCATTTGAAACTACTGGACGGATACTGTTTGGATCCGAAGATGTGTTACCATTAATTTTACATACTTCTTTAAAATACTGCTGATCTGAAATGTACTGGCAGGTTTTTAAGACAATAGGGAAAGTTTCTTAGACATGTAATTTTCTATTCCTCTGACAAACTGTTATTGGTAATTTTTCCTTTTCTTATTCTGTAACTTTTGTTTACATATATCTCTCGAAAGTCAGTCACTTTTAAGTGCTTTTAAGACTTGGTGCCAACCTTGTTCAGTTTTCGCCATTTCAACAATTCGTGTGTGTGTGGCAAAAAATGCCCTTTCAATTTGTTAATTTTATTTTTATACAGTATCTATCACAATAAGATCCTCTTTTTACATTGATTTCTTAGATACTGCCATTAACAAATCAAGGTTAATTGTGGGAGTCCAGAGTGCGGGGAATATTTCTCTGCCTGTTTTAAGGAGTTTTACCCCCCTGGACAGCACTGTTTTTAACCTTTGTCCATGGAGAAAGCTGCCAACTCTCTGGGAAGAACTTGAACACACTGCGGTGTGAACTAGGTGATAGAATATTATGTAAGGTTACACAGGGTGAAAATATAAAGGTGTTGGGTTTGTTAAAGTAGCAAATAGATAAAAAGCAAAAAACTCCAAAATGGAGGATTGTTGTTGTTTTATGACCTCCTTCTTGTTCTTCATGCTACTCCATTTAATGCAGCAAAATTGTTTAAAGTGATTGGATAGAAAATTCCGCAGTTGCTGTGGACGTTTTAAAAACACTTGTTGAATATTGGTAGAAAAGTGAAAATATCTGTTGTTTCAAACACTGATTGAATTATTTAGCTTTAAAAACGCTGTGTTATCTTGATTTCGGCGGCATTCTGCGCATTTTCCTCAGCATGCATGTCCCTCTGCTGTACTTCTAACTTTTCTGATAAGACTTAATAAACTATCTGAGAGCAGAGAAGGCTGAATGTCCATTAATTAACAAAAATCCAGGCAAGGACTCAGAAGTCCTCCCCCAACAGGGGAGGAATGATTTAAGGCACTACAAGATCAACAGGTGGAATTCAAAACAGAATCCCACAGCTAATAAGTGACGATTAAGGTGGCTTGTTCAAAGGTAAATTCTCTTACTCTGGGAGCATGGTGATGGTGGTGAAATGGTCTTTCCACAGATGACTGGGATGTTATGTGTGGTATCACAGCAGAGATGCAGCACATCTGGTTTTGGTAGCTGGGGTTGCCTTTGGTTCTATGGAATGATTTTAGTCTTCTCATTTGAGAAATTTCCACATTTGTTGCACTTAGTAGTGGATTCTATACAGATGATTAATTGTTATATCTGGTACTGCAGGTTCCATTACTGCCAGCTATCCTAGCCAATCCACTGCAGTGATTTTCTCTTTTTTTCTTCTTTTGGGCAGAATAATGGAACTGGTAAAAGATTTGAACCTTCTAGCTTTCTATTTCGGTTTTGTGAGAGAATTAATCTAAAGGCTTTTTAACACACTCATCACCTAAAGAATACTGTTTAATCCAA
Source organism: Gymnorhina tibicen (assembly GCA_013399875.1). NCBI lineage: Eukaryota > Metazoa > Chordata > Aves > Passeriformes > Artamidae > Gymnorhina > Gymnorhina tibicen. The sequence continues at coordinate 129,664 of VXAZ01008017.1, forward strand.
GACTGGGACAGAGCGAGCAAGTTCAATTCAGAGATACCTTGTCAAGTATGTGAATCAGTGATAATCTAATTACAGAGTGATTTCTCTGGCTGATTTAGAGGCTTAAATTGAGAAGCAACAGATGGAGCTGACTTTCATTAGAGAGACAACCCTAAAACCAAGCTGATCCAACACAGGACTATCACAATCAGGGGACGTGAAGGCAGAAGTGGACAGTAGACATGTTCCCTGGACCTTGAGGGCAGAGGTCCTTTCAGCATTCCAAGGGAACGACAAGGCAAACTCAGAGGAGTTATGGTGCAGTCCCATCTTAAAACATATGCTTGAAAGCCTTCAGCATCTCTCATTATTTACATTTTATGTACTTTTTATGTTATTTTAAACAAGCTTGTAAAAGTTATTTTCCCATGACAATGTCTGGGTTCTATTTCCTTCATGAACAAATTATTAACAGCAACAAATCTCTTGTACATCCTCCTTTTTTTTCAGTGCAAGATATCACCACATACAACCAGCAGTACTGAAGCGCTCTAGGTAGAATATTTTTTCTACTGACTTGAGAAGCACGAAATTACATGTGTCAGATTTCTCATTAATTACTTTCATTAGTATCAATCTGCTGATTTGGCATGTGGTACTTGCAGAAAGAATTCAGAATCAGAATCAGAATGTGGGAGAATCCATTAGAACCTTTCTAATAAGCATGGTGGCACGGAGCTAGATCGTAGTAGACCAGATCAAATTGTGTAAGACAAAATTTGCTGGAGCGCTTCCAGAGAAGGACAGCAAAGCTGGTGAAGGGCCTAGAGAGTAAGTCCTATACAGAGTGGCTGAGGGAGATGAGTTTGTTTAGCCTGGAGAGGAGGAGGCTCAGGGGAGACCTTATCACTCTGTACGACTGCCTGAAAGGAGACTGTAGCCAGGTCTCTTCTCACAGGCAACCAGTGACAAGACAAGAGAACACAGGCTTAAGCTGCACTAGGGGAGGTCCAGGTTGAACATCAGGAAGAACTTCACTGGAAGGGTGACCAGGCATTGCAATGGGCTGCCCAGGGAGGTGGTGGACTCACCATCCCTGGAAATATTCCAAAAACAATTGAACATGGCAGTTAGTACTATGGGTTAGTAGACGTTGTTGATGTTTGGTCAAAGGTTGAATTCCGTGATCTGGGAAGTCTTTCCAACCTGAATGATTCTATGATTCTGAGGTATGAAATAATAATCCCCTTTCTCTGTCCCCATTTTGGAACATAACACACACACAAGAAAGAAATGGTGTCTTTCCTCCTCACCTCCCCCCAGTTGCATAAAATGAGAACATTTTGTTGAATACACTTTTCATGGCTTAGCTGTACAAGTAACATTAATAATTACTTGGTTATGACTGCTGGTTATAAACTGCTGATTAAATTTCAAAACTGTCCAAGTAAACTACAGTAGTTTTGTAGGTCAGGCCATGTGTTCTTCAGTGAGCAGAAACAAATGGTTCAGGCACACACTGCCAAAATCAAGCAAGAAATGTTTGGGCTTTCAGGGACTTGACTTGTTTGGTTTTATGTGAACTGATCAAATTTTGGACCTATAGGAAAAACCAACAAAATGCAAAGGTGAAGTCAGATGTAGCAGTCTCTTGTTCATAGAACAGATCAGAATATCTCAAAAAGTTTACACACCTTTTGTGTTTAAATTTTTATTTTCCTATTTTCATTCAACTTTCTGTGACATCTCCCAAATCAAATCTACTTTTTATCAACTCCAAATTTCACCTGAGCAACAGTTTGTGTTTCTCTTGCATCATCCCAGGCAGGCATTAACAAAATCAGTGTAAAAAACAGTGTACAAGAGATTATTTTTCTCCAAGGTCTTTCAACAGGGAAAAAAGATATCTCTGTTGATAGTGACTATAGGCTAGACAGTGGATATTCTAAGGACTCTAGTTTTAACCAGTTCCTTATATGACTGGTGTTACTCTTTTGAGTCAACAGCTGATTTAACATGAACCAGCTGTGCCCAGGTGACCAAGAAGGCCAATGGCATCCTGGCCTGTATCAGGAATAGTGTGGCCAGCAGGACAAGGGAAGTCATTTTTCCCCTGTACTCTGCACTGGTGAGGCCACACCTTGAGTGCTGTGTCCAGTTCTGGGCCCCTCAGTTTAGGATGGACATTGAGATTCTCAAACATGTCCAGAGAAGGGCAGCAAGGCTGATGAGGGGTCTAGAACACAAGCCCTGTGAAGAACAGCTTAGGGAAATGGGGTTGTTTAGCCTGGAAGAAAGGAGGCTCAGAGGTGACCTTATCACTCTCCACAACAGCCTGAAAGGAGTCTGTAGTCGAGTGGGGGTCGGTCTCTTCTCCCAGGCAGCCAGTGACAGAATGAGAGGACACAGGCTCAAGCTGTGCCAGGGGAAGTTTAGGCTAGACATTCAGAAGAAATCCTTCACTGGAAGAGTGATTGGGCACTGGAATCATCTGCTCAGGGAGGAGGTAGAGTCACCGTCCCTGGAGGTATTTATAAAAAGAATGGATGGGGCACTCAGTGCCATGGTTTAGTTGATGAGGAGGTGTTAGGTCAGAGGCTGGGCTTGATGATCTCAAAGGTCTTTTCCAACCTGGTTCATTCTGTGATTCTGTGAGTCTGTGGAAGTGGTAAGGGCTGCTCTGATGTTAGGAATGCTCCAAATTCCCCTGAAAGCTAAAGGAAGTCAAGGATGATCTCTGGAGAGTTGCAATGCACAAATGCAGGGATGAGTGGTCTGCAAGATCTGAGTAGTTCTGACTTCAGCTATTAATAAATTTAGATAGGATTTTATTTGCAAATGTATTGATCAATTGCCATTTTTTCTAGTTCAGTTACCTAAGTATTCAAAATTCACTGTTAGTTAGAGGACTAGCTTAAGATTCTCAGGTGATGACCATCTCTATTTGAATCTTTGGCATTTCTCATAGCTACAAAGGTGTTGCGAATACTGCAAGACTAAAAAATTTCATCATACTACAGAGCTGAGTGTTGGAAAGATTACTACAGAGATTTCAATGTGTGGGAGTTGGCCCTGTGCAGTCAAACCAGGACATTTCTTACAGTATTTAGGTGGCAAGTCTCACTCTGAGTTTTTCAGGGCTCACACAGCTAGTGATGTTTTTTTCCTGGACAAAAATTTTAGCTTTAATAAACAGTCAAACAAAATAAAAAAGAAGTTTTTGCTGTGTGGAATCACCATATATTGTTCCTCTTCTGCTTACAATGCTCCTTAAAGAAATACACGATACTGTGCATGCTTCTTTCGTTTGCTTGTTTTGTATAATTTGAGCTCATGACTGTGGCTTATTGTAATTCTTTCCCACCTATGATGTTATCATGGCTGTATGAGTGACTTCCACATTAGGCTGGAAAAGATGTACATCTGTCTTTTCTCTGTGTCAGAACAGGCAGATAACTGCAGACATCCAGGAATAATCTGCAGAGAGAGAGGAACTCTTCTTTCTTCCTGATTTTTTTGATTTTTTCTTTAATGTAAACTCTTTTTTCCTCCCCTTCCTTTTATAGTAGCCTCTGTGTGAGCTCTTGGTATGTTCTTCATGATTCACTGCTGACCATACTGCTAAGTAGATCTGAGTTTAGGAATCACTGATGATCCTTAAAAAATAAAGAGTAGGAGCAGAATTCTCCCCAGAGAATGCCTTTCCTGCACATTGGGATCAGAGACCTCCCCAGATGGCTTCCAGCACAGCCAAACATTTTTCCCAGGAGTGCCTGAGGCTTTCATGAGCCCGGAAAGACCCTTCTGAAGTGTGTAATTAATGCACCATCCCTGCACAAGGAATTAGGTATCCTGTTTCTGACACACAGATTCAAACAATATTGATCTGTGCAAAAGGCCTCCCATTTGCTGAAGCAGTTGTATTGCTACAGCTGGTTTGGGTTTTTTTCCTTTTGGGAATTGACATCACTGCTTAATTAGAAAAAGGGCAGCCTTAGTCTCAGTGGACCAGATCTCATACACACATCAATATTCTTGCCCTCCTCCTGCTCTTCAAGATACATATCTTGATTTGGAATCATGTTGCTGTCCATCTACAGGGAAAACAAAACAAACAACCCAAATTACAAAGTTCATCTCAATTTGTCATATTTTTGCTTCTGTTTCACAAACCATTCTTCGACAGTGTCTCGTGGTGTTTTGGAAAGAGAGAAGAGAGAGGGAAAGGCAGATTGAAAAACTGTGTTTTCAAAACTAGGAGACTCATCTGAAACATGAGGAAAAAAAAAAAGGAGGCAGTGGTTAAACAGTTTAAGCTGTCTGGAAAAACGGGAAGAGGATTGCTCCTGAGAGCAGCAGTACTGTCTTGGAGAAGGGTCCATCTTTCGTCGTTGTGATTTGGCAGTTTTCTCTGTTGTTTTTGCATCATGCCGCTGATGCAGAGATGCTCAAGCAGCACTGAAACAATTATTTGTCCTAGGACAAATAATCAAATAGGAGAGGATTTTAGTAGCAGATTTGTGTTCTTCCCTTGCCAGCTGTTCATGCAGAGGCATAGAGGTAAGGACAAGGGATAACCTGCCAAGATTTTGAAGTCCTCATACCTGGATTAATCAGAACAGGTATCAAGTGGGAAGGGTTTTTTTACTGGGCCAGGTGCAAGTGGTGCTCCTTTATGAGGGTAGAGGTCTCTCATATTGCAGTCCTTGCACTACAAACTCTTGTTTATGTGGGAAATCCACTCAGCACACATAGTACTGAAAGCATGCTAGCTTTTAAGCTCAGGTGGCTTGTAGGCTCTAAAGACATTTTCCCAGACGTGCACTTAACCCCAGCCAGGATTCCATGCCTATGTCTGAAAGAAGCATTTTTACAAGCAAAATTAAGTAAGCAGAAAAACAAAATTATAATAACGACAGTGCCACAAAGGAGAATGAAATAAAGACCTCATCTCAGAAAAAAAAAAAATGGTGAATTAAAATTTTTTTACTATTTATTATTTTTTACAGCGCAGCCTCCTGTGTTTTACTCTGTACTATCAAGTGTTTTTTGGGAAACATTAAAGATCTAAAACCTGTATCCATGTGTCAGGGACAGTAGATAGTGATAGGTGATTTTCTGATTCATTAAACATCAGTCCCTATCCTCTGTCCCTATAAGATTATTCAGTAGCATAACCATGCATTTGCCATGCACTCTTTATTTCAGAATATGGTCTCAAAATGGTCACTGACTATGCCCAGAAATTTCTTTGACTGTGTTTTGAACCCAAGATTTTGCCACTGATCTATGCTTTGTTTTTGTATTTAGTTTTCCTGTTGCAAAGTATACCTGGTATTTCACGAAGCTGCAAAGTGTCTCCAATCTGCAAGATGCATGTGGTGGAATAATTCTTCCCAGCGTTTATGTTAGGTTCACTCTTTGATATAACCTCTTTTTCAGATCCATTATGCTGGTGCTGCTGACAGTTCAGTCCAGTTCATCTTCTACCAGCCTATCATTCACCGATGGAGGGAAACTGATTTTTTCCCTTGTTCAGCATCCTGTGGTGGAGGTAATGAATTATCACTGTATTTCAGAAACTGTCACCTGCATACATGACCTGTCCCAAATTCTGCGCTGAGTTTTGGACCTTAAAATGGGCAAAATCTGAAAATTTAAGTAGTTTCAGCAAAATGAAGAGAGGGATTTACCAACATGGCAGTAGCCAGTAAAGTTTTAGCATCGTGCCAGACTCTGTAGATGAAGTACATCTTGATACCTGCATTTAATGCTTCAGCTGTCAAACACAAGGGCTGATGGGATTTGGGCCTGTTTTGGAAAAACACGATGTCTCCATTCGTCCCTGTTCCTACCAGCAGGCTTATTCGCTATACTGAAACTGAGGGCACAGTTCTTGGTGACTAAGAAACCTCAGCCTTTGTTTTTTCTTTGTTTTTTCTAGGCTTCTGAATTTTAGTTTGACCATATTGGTTATCTTTTGTTTCCTACTACCTGCGATTTACATTGTTGTTTTCAGTCTGGCCTGGAAAACAACATCTGCTATGTCCAAAAGCACTCAAGCAAGCTGAAATTAGTTTTCTTTTTACCAAATTAGAACTTGGATACATTTCAGAGCCAGACAGGAAGAACACCACATCTCATATTATTTATTCTTCTGTGTATTGCAGGTTATCAGCTGACATCTGCTGAGTGCTTTGATCTGAGAAGCAATCGGGTAGTAGCAGATCAATACTGTCACTATTATCCTGAAAATATCAAGCCAAAACCAAAACTTCAAGAGTGTAATCTGGATCCTTGTCCTGCAAGGTCAGTCATCTTTAATTTTAGAGGAGGCTGAGCTCTAAAGGAGTAAAATAAAATAGGAAAATATTCTGTTGCTATTTCTCACAGTTACATTTATCCTACGTAATTCAACCTCTTTCTCATCCTGAGAATGCACTGTGTAGAACACCTCTATTTAGCACTATAACATAGCAAAGACTGTTTTGAAATGGTTGTTTCTTCCCCTCAGAATGTATTTTGCCTCATTAATATTTACAAAGTATGAGAAAACAAATTGTCCATGATACCATGCCCATGATCAATACATGCCTTTTAAGTGTTAGTGAGATTGAAAAAATTCTTTGCGTGAAAATTATTGTCATCGCAATTAGATGAATTATCTTTTATTGTTTTGGGTTTTTTTTCATTTTCTCCTTAATAAAAAGCCTACTTGCATTTATGGCAGAGTGATTTTGTTCTAGTTAGCAATGTCCTTTTAGCCCTGCACAAAAATCTCATCTCTGCTGCCCCACAGAATCACAGAATGGGTCAGGCTGGAAGGGACCACAGCGGGTCGTCTGGTTCAACCTCTCTGCTCAAGCAGGGTCATCCAAGAGCACGTGGCACAGGATCATGTCCAGATGATTCTTGAATACCCCCAATGAGAGAAACTCCACAACCTCTCTGGGCAATCTGCACCAGTGCACTGTCACTGCACAGTAAAAAATTCTTCCTCGTGTTAGGGTGGAACTTGCTGTGCATTCTTCCTCAGAAGATTAATAGAAAAAGTAGTAGAAAAAGATCAGCTAGTCAGATTTTTCATGTATAAGAAAAGAAAGAAAACCACAAAAAACCTGATTCTTTGTTGCACTGATTGCCCTGAATTTCAGTGGGAGTCCATCTGCAGCCACTCAATAAGCAGCAAGCGTTTTTTTGTGCAGTCTAAACCTTTTGGTCCTCTGGTGTGGCTTTGCTAAAAGATGGTTAAGCATAGTCCAGCAGGCATGACAAGGATGTCCTGAAGTTATCACCAGCTCCTTTCCTTCTAGACTAGTTTTGTGTCAAATTTGATAAAGTGAGTTCAAGCAAGCATCACCTAAAAAGCTGCTGTGTCACTTCAGATTGTTGGAGGTCGTCATAGAAAAAAGGTGTCATGATGAGAAAAAAGATGCTTAAGAAACCTATGGGACTATGTATCCACCTGTCTGAGGATGGCTGCTGCCCAAACCAGGTATACCAGCTTTAGAGCAGCAAGGCATTATCAGAGCAGAAGAAATCACTCCAAGGCAAAGACAGTTTTTACTTCTTATAGAAAGCTTTCACTGAAGCTCACTGACTTTTTGTGGAGTTAACACTCAGATTTCTTTGTCATTGAAAACACATTTACCCAGAGCATAGGGCAGTTTATATTCCTTTGTTCCTGTAAGCTCATTTTGTTTGAGACAGAAGTCAGTAGAGGCCAGGTATGATCAGGTAGAAGGCTGAAACATGAATGTCTCAGGAAAAGGTTTCTTGAAATATGGAATCAATGCATCAATATGGAACCTATCTTTTAGAGTCACCTATCACAGTATCAATGAAAAAGTAATTTTATGCAGTTGCTTTATATATTTTTTTTTCAATTCCAAGATGCTATTTTTTAAACAAAAGGTTCTGGGTCAAACATGTAATTTGCCTCTGGAATTTGTGCTGTGGATGTTTTCCATACTTTTCCCAATGATTTTAAGTTATATATTCTCAAATGGTGAGACAGATGACTGCATGATACATGGGAGGAAAGAGAAAAAAAATAACAGCTGGGCAGATGTCAGGAAGCAATTTTTGTTTTATATAAAACCTAACAAGGCAAAGTTGTTGATATAAAGACCCTGAGGGGAGGGAGAGTCATTTAGAAATACAGCTATGCCATCCCAGAGGAACTGGCTTTTTGGAAACGTCTTTACAGTATGCCAAATTTCAAATTACTATTTTCAAAAGTGCCTTTGTAAAGAAGTCAAGAATCAACAACCCAGAGAAAAAAAATGGAGGAAATCTGCGGTAACTACTGGATTCCTGATGATTTGTTACAGTCAGGAAGAGGGTAGGTGAAGCAGAAACAGGGGGTCGGAAGCACGGACAAGGAGGGTGTCTTGGCTCTGCAGTGTCTTTTCTGTGTGGGAGCTGCTCTGCTCCACCAGGATAAAATTTAGAAGTTAATTTTTCCTGGCAGACCCAGTTCCAGTGAGGCATAGCTGATTAGTGGTTGCTGACTATTCCTATGGTGTGTCAATGAATGCCACAGAAAATAATCGTTGAAGACCACAGTGGCACTGAACAAAGCAACTGGAACGGGTTGCTGTAGGAGAGCCTACACTAAAATTTTCAGCAAAGGGTAGGCTGAAAAAAAGTTTGAATGAATACCACAAGTATTGTGTGGGCCTGCAATAAGTTGCCTCTTTAGGTTTAGTGCATAGAGGTGTTTTACTTTATTGTGCTTACTATGGCAATAATTAGCAGTATAGCTGGCATCACGAATAGCAAAAAAACTTAGTCTCAATGAAGGCAGAAAAGTCTGTGGATGGTTATTTATCAAACATACATAATTTATACATACCCATTTTCCAGGTTAAGTAGAGGCGGCCACCCATACTGTTCATCCAAGTCAGACCAGAAATTCATGTCTCACAGAATCCATGACACACAATGACACTGAGTGCCTTTTCATCCCTGCATACCAATGCTCTATCCAGCCTCTTGCATCAACCCTATTTCAGATCCAGCTCATGCCTTACAAAGAAAAAAGGAAAGATCTGTTTATTTACAGTCCATTATTTTTCAGCAGTCTGCCTTTGACTGGCAAAAGTAAGTCTATATGTATAATATCTACTGATGTAATTGGCAGCCAATTCAATCTAGTCCACTCCCCTTCTATGTGGCAAAATCCAGCATTAGTATTTCACCTATTTAATTAGGTGAAAATCTTTTAACTACCCAAAACTTCACAGACTGGAAGGTATTTTTAGCTTTCATCTATATCCTCCTTTCTGGTATCTTTTAATGAAAAAGGAAGGGAATTTTTTCCTGCTTAGAGAAAAGGTTTGTTCAGATTTGACTTAACTGGGTGTGCTGAACACTTACTTAGGACAATTCTAAGGTGCTATAAGCAGAAGATACATCTCCTTTATAATTCATAGGCTTCCCTCCAAAAAGCAATTTTTACAAATGTGAAAAATGCTATTGCCCCACTCATCATTCACTTTCTCACCATGATACTCTCAGTATTATTTCTAGATTTCATCTTCAGCTTTTAGGCAGCATTCTGCTGTGCCATTCTGCATTTTTACCAATCTCCCATATTTTTTGCTACATGTTAATGTGGGAGTTTCTACTCACAAAAGCTCTATTCGTGCATTTACCAGGAGATTTCAATGGTGTATAAAGCTTTCCAAAGGCAACTTAAGCAATGATTCTAAATTCATGAAGCTCCTGTCTAAAAAATTTTGTATTAGCAAGCCTCTAGCATAAAGTGTTCTTTTTAACACTTTAATTCCTGGAGTTCAGCTAGAGTTTTATCTTTAAGCCTGCCACTAGAAATAATGTTGATACCTGTGGAAAGTTTGGGGGAAAATCTCTCATTCAAGCAAGATTTTCAGTACCCAGAGACCTGAAGGAACTCTCAGATATCCACTATTTATGGAGTCCTCCAGCAAAATTGCAAACTCCTCTTCCTGTCAAAGTTTTTCTTTTAGCATTCTCATTTAAATATCTATAGTGTGTGGTGGCAGAGGTAGGCATCAGCAAAAAGAAATCTAAAATTACATTTAAGTTTTAATGAAATCGTACTTTTTTGTTGTTAATTTTCAGCTAATATAACAAGAGCACTGAAGTACAAGTAAAAGCATACAGATGACACCAGGATGACCATTCAGAGTGATCCTAAGTAGTGAGAAGTCCATAATATACTTGGAGATGGGAAAGTAGAGTTGTAGATGGAAAAGGACCTGATAGCAATGGCAATGTTCTGGTAGTCATAATCAAGGTCCTCTGAATTCAAGAGCAGGATAAAGATGAGCAGCAGATAATTCTAATGCCTAAAGAGGTACATTTCTTCTCAAGACAAGTAGTTGAAACCTTGAATTTTTGGACAGGGGAAAAGTAATTTAAATTAATCTAGAAAATAACTTTGTCAGAACAGGCAGGGAGAGTGGGCCAGGAAGCACTTGTCAGGGCACTTAGATGTAAATAGCAGAGCAAATTCAGCTCTAAGGGGACAATACATATTAATGAAACACTGAAAGAAAGGCAGCAAGGAGCTGCCAGCATGTATCAGATAACAAGCTATAAGGTAGGAAAGTATATCATGTACTGCTATGAGCATCAAATACAGGTATCTCTCTGCCTAATATGAAGTTACAGGAAAATGACTCTATTTTAAGTCTTAGAAGAGACCAAAACTGTAGCAAGTAAATGGTCATTTACAGAGATTTTCACTGGATATTCAGGTGTTAACACTTAGTAGTGGAAAATAACAGCTCATTCCCTCTTTGTATCAACCACTGCTCATCCAAACCACCATAAATTATTGAACTGAATAAAAAAGGGAGATCTGTAGAAGCATTACAGTCATGCTACCAGAAGGAATTACTTTTTCTGGTATCAACTGGAAACACCTCTTTCAAGCACTGTGAAGACATTAGTTTTTAGCGGTCTATGGCAATGATAATTAAACCATACGTTGCTTATAATTTGAAATCTCTGCACCATAAACAAGACATATTTTATAAAGGTAAGATATTGTCATGCTGAACAGACATTCCGTTTTAAGCAAGAGGTTTTTCAGAATCTGACACAAAAGGATGCCTTTCTCAGCAGTTTTTTCATTTATTAAGTAGGTTTTTTAAGTATCCACTGACATTCCATTTTAAAATGTTTAAGCAGCAGACATTGGCTTTTGCCAATCTGTGACGTACTAAGACCATATGAAAGGACATATAAATACAAAGTGCAGAGTAGTTCTTCAAGGTTCACACTGATAACATCCAGAAAACAAAAAGGTAACTAAGTCATACTGGTAGAATACCTGAGAATTACTCTTTGACTGCGTGCAAAAGCAGGCTTTGAAACCAGTGTTTGCTGTACCTGTGGTGTTACTGTAGATGTCATCTACCTCAGCTCTGAAGGGAAAAAGTAATAGATTCACAGACTAACACATGGGAGGCGTTAACAGATACTGTCTCTGAGGGCCTCAATAACTGTTTCTCAACACAGAAAATGTTCTTGTAGCATAAGGAGATAATGTCACAGTGTGACATCTTCAGAGAACACTGAAGTGCAGTATCACACACTGCCTTAGTGTCAGGATTCGAAGTGTTAAAGTGCAGTCTTTTGCACAAGATTGTTGTCTGTCCAGTGATAATCATGGCTTTCATAGAGATGCTGGCTTGGATGCTAAAGTATTGTCTTTTGTGGTGAGCACTTTCATGTCATCCAGCACAGCCAACCCAAGCTACTTTAACTTTTTATTATTATTTGTTCATTGCTAATAATATCTTAAACGTATTCCATTGCTTAGGTGGCACAGTCCCTGCCATGCAGATGATTTACTCTCAGGTCTGACAGATTTCAGTGAAGGCTTAACTCTTCCTTCTTAAATCTGATGTGAGTCTGCATCAGGACAGAGGTGTAATGAGTGCAGCTGCCTGGGGGCGTGGGCAGTCCCGCAGCTGTGAGTAGGACATCCTCGGCAAAACAGAGCCCTCAGGAGAAGTGAAGGCTGTGAGCCAGGGGCATGTGAGCATCCTGCAGAGGCTGGGCAGTGGCACAGCAGAGTGCAGGACACCAGCACAGGAGCGGCAGGTTGTCCCCGTGCAGCATCGCACCACCCTGAGGCACCTTGGAGGCAGATGTCCTTTCTCTCTGCTGGCTCCTCTCCCGGTTCTAGCACCCATACCCCTGCTTGGCTCAACAGGTTCCAACCTGAGACTTGTCAGCTTGCAGGAGAGAGATCTGGGAAGGGCTGGCCTTGTCAGAAAGAGGGAGTCATCAGGGAGGGAAAGGAGCATTTGAGCTTGTCATCTGTGCTAAATCGGGTAGCTTAAGGGGAAAAAGAGCAACTGGGGAGGAGTTCACTAAACATGTCTTCCAAGGAATGCAGCTGCAGACAGTTGTCCCTGGGGAAAGCTGAACGTTTGCAGAGATGGCAGGTCTGGTTGCAGCACTCTCACCTCTGACATATGCAGCTCCCATTCCAACCATGCATGTGCCTTGGAAGAGCAACTGGATGGAGACTGCCAGCCCTCAGGAGGAAAAAGACCCCAATGTGCAGAATATATGACAGGACTTTTTGGTCTGAAAGGCACGGGAGATTGCAGACATACGAGACAGAACAGCTCTGCAAAATAATTTGCTTTGTGCTCCTGCTCCTGACAAATCTCTTGATGTTTTGTGAATGAGTCCTGTTAGCTCCTATACTCGCACATATTTCAGTGAAGGATTTATTATTTCCTCTGCTCGTTTAGCACACCATCCCCTTTGCACTGTCTGGGTAATGTACAGTAAATAAAGCCCATAAAGTAGATCTCTTCCATCTTGTTTATAGGAGTATGATGGACTGATAGATTCATGGAATTTAAACCACTTTGTCCCATCAAAAATTAAGAATACACCAAAGTAATCTCTAAGATATTTTTTAAGTGTTAACTTAGTCTTAGGGTTTTTTTATGAAACACATACAAAAAAACATGCACAAGACTAGCTAGAAAGGTGCAGATGTCATTAATGATACAATGACCATCTGCTCTTCTGTTGTATCTTTAGGACAATTTTTTTAAGTCATAAATTAAGCCATTGTGTATTATTGTGGCGGTCTTTTTCCTTACTATGACTTTGTGGCTGTGATCTATTGCCTTGCAGTTACAGAATGAGAGCCTTTGGCAGCCCCTCACGTATGCACAAAGACAGTAATTCTGTGGAGCTCAATACTGCTTACAGAAACACAGTTTTTGTATGCAAAATTTTTTGAGGGTCAAACCTTTCCAATTACAATATTAATCTAGTGCTTTGTAAAAGTTACTTAATATTCATAGCAGTGTTTAGATGTGGTACTGTTATTTCTATCTGAACCGTCTTGGAAATAATGCATTCTAAAGCATGTAGACCTGGATTATACATAGAGATCAGGTTTATTAGAAAGAAAATATTTTTTATTGCAATGAATGAGAAATGTTTTGAAATCTGCTTCTTTGTTAGGCAGTAGATGCTTTTATAGTGTTATTTCATTTTTTAACTCACTATGTTAACCTTTTTTCCAACCACTTCTCAGCAAGCTGATGAGCTGGAAAGTGCAAACAGCTTCAGAGTGGAACTTCAGCAGCAGTGGTAGAAGAATCAGGAAAACAGCAAATTCCCAAAAGCATGGGCAAAAAAATCCTCACAAAAAATTACCTTCCATCTTCTTAAAATACTAATAGACAATTCCTCCAAATTCTCCGGATGTCTACCCATCAAGCTGAGTCTGAAAAGGCTTGTTCATTGACCATACTCTAAATGACCCATTATGTATTTTCCCAAGTTTCCCAGTGCCAGAACTACCTCCCCTAGGTTTTTAGATTTTTGTGGGGACAGAGAGCTCTTCAAAGATGCAAATACGCGCACTCATGCAGAGTTCCTGTGACTGCAGTGGCTGCTGATCTTAGAGGGAACTGTCTAGTCCCTCTCACACACTTCCAGGGCTCCAGCTGCTTCCCGCGCTTTAGCTGGAAAATTCCAGCACACTGACCTGGCGCTGACTCATTGCTGTGGAAACACAATGGGATCCATTCTTCTGTCTTGGACAAGTTATGCACATTAAACCCCTGTTGACTGAAAGGAGAACAGACCCCTTTAGGCCTGGCCTGACAAGTCCTTTCAATGCTTACAGCATTTTTTGGTGAACTGTGTTAGGGATGGAGAATACTTTCTCCTTTCCTCCTCCTCCTTCACTCTTTCCCCCTTGCAGAAATCCATAGCAGCATACCTAGCGCCTCTCATCTGTAAAAGACTCCCAAAAACCACCCTTATTCTTGACATTCAGTTTCATCTCTCCATAACTGGATGGAGACACACTTTTTATTTTAATGCATTTGGTATTCACTCTTTGATTTTTCTGTCCACTTGCCCCATCCAAATACCCAAATGGCTTTGATGAAAGTGATAAATTATGTGCTCTGACATCATCTGTTTGATGTTAATAGATATGCCTGATAACTGAGAGACAACATGGTTAAAGTTACTCTGAGTCAAAATCATAAGAAGTGCAGACAAAATATGAAATTTCAGACTAGCAATTCAGTGAGACCTTGTAGTTGCCAACGAGACAAGTGGCATCCATCTCACACATAACTGACATGATAATTTTTCAAATAATTCCTAATTTTGATCTGTGCTACTGCCTTCTATAACTTTTAGATGTTACATTGTAACACCCTACCAATAACAGTACAGCAGAGCCAGCCAACCAGTTATGACAAACAAAAAAGCCCAACCTGACATGTTAATCTTTTCTCAAGCTCCTCCTTTCTCCCAGAAAAAAAAAAAAAAAAAAAGCAGGTCTGGAGTCATTTAAGGTGAAGAGACAAGAACTACAGATTTAAATTCTTGCACTGTGATTACCCAAATTTCTAATCCTGGCCCCTATAAAAGCAGAGGTTTTATCCGATGGGCAGAAACAACCATATAATAGTTACAAAAAGGATTTTATTTAAAGTTCTCTGAAGAAGATAGAGGTTCCCCTATTATCCTCGGTGACTTTGGATCCAATCTCCAAGAAAGTATTAGGTATAGAAACATTGGGTTTGATGCTAGATAATAACACTGTAAGTTAAAATAATATTTGGGTCACTTGAAGCAATAGATTGGTTATTTGTCAAAAAATAATATATTGATAAGAAAAAAGTAGTAACTTGTGATTTATTCATCAAATTAGTCAGAAACAGTCGGATGGGAGCATATTGTTTTTTAAATGGGATGACAGCTTAGGTAAAATATCTTGTTTTGTTGGTTTATAATACTGTAATACAAAAAGTTGTGTAATGTAATACAATATTGTAATACAAAAGTTGTATAATGTAATCATTTAGTGTTTATTTTATTATGTGTACCTTCTACTCAGAGGGTTGGCATTATTGTTCCTAACAGTGATGGATACAAGCAGATCATGCCCTATGACCTCTACCATCCCCTTCCTCGGTATGTAAAACAGCCAATCAGATGCTAGGCTTAATACATTTTCTCTTTCTTTTGTTCTTCTCTGTACTTCTGCTTTGCTCTCAAGCTAAGTTAACAGATGCTGCTTTTCTCTTGCTCTGGACTCTTACAGATTAATGTACAGATGTTCAACTGCTAACCTGTTGTAATAAATTCTGTCAATGCAGAACTGAAATTATAATCTATCTGAAGGAGAAATGCAGATTTATTAAGTGTGTGGTCCATTTCTTTCTCCCATTCCTCAACCCCACTTTCCCTTTTTTCTCACAACTTTCCTTTTATTGCCCTTTACTCCTCTCTGAGCAGAACTGTGGCTTTGTTATGAACCACAAGACTTTCTCTACCTCACCCCATCCTGCTGCTTCTCGCATACCCATAATTTGTTAGATTTTGGATTTTGACAACATTAGTGTTATGTTCTGATGCTACAAACCCATGCTAATGCCTTCCCCAGGGGCATTAATTCATTGGCTTTTCTAAGAAATAGGAGATCAGGACAGGAATAGGACCAAGACCTGATTTTTATTATTAATTATCTCGCAATTAAAACGTCTTTAATGTAAGACCCAAGATTCTCATGGAAATAATCAGATGAGTAATTATTCTTAAAGCAGTGAATAAGACTGTTGATGATAAAAATGTTTGATAGCTGAAGGATAATAACCTCTGGGTTTTGAATATTGCCTGGACATGCAAAAGTATTGTGCTGTGTTTCCTTCTTCATTAATTTATTGGTCATGGACTATGAAATCACAGAAAGAACCCTCTAGACAACTTGACAGTCTCATCCAGGTGAGGAAACAACTTCGCTCCAAGTATACTGAGGCCTGATGCAGAGAGCTTTCAGCATCAATGTGCAAATGCAGTGTGTCCATACTCCGCAGTCTCCAGCCAAATCACGGACTGACGTCTGAGTAAGACAAGGAGAAGAACAACATAATAGCCAAGCATTATGGCTGCCATTCATGTTCAAACCCTTTAACATTTGTGCCTTTAGGACTAGGCTTTCCCCTTCCTAGATAAATGCTTATGTTCATGTGCACATAGTCATTATCACAAAATATTTGTGATACACCTCTGCATCCAACTCTTTTTTTTCTGGAAAACATTTTTCTGTGTTCTTTATTAAAAAAAACCTCCACATGCATGCCTCCTAGCCTGAAAAGTTAAACCTCTCAGTGAGTAACACAGAAGCTAAAAGACAAATTCAGGGTTTAGCACTCTAGCTTCAGAAAAAAAAACAGATTTTATTTCAATTGTGTACAAAGGGCACAAACATTGACAAACGCCAGTGAAAATTTTGTATCAGAAGATGATTCATCAGTACTTAATAGTGGAGGGGCTGTATTTAAGGAAAAAACATTCTGAGCTGGCAGCTAGACAGAGGCTTTTTTACTCCTGAGGAAAATCCAAAACAAAGAATCAAAACACCCTGAGGTATTTGGTTGTTAGAAAGGAGAGGAGAGGGAGAGGGACAGAGAGAGGATGAGGGAGAGAGAGATGAAGAGAAGAAAGAAAAAAGAAAAGAAAAAAGAGAGAAGAGAAGAGAAGAGAAGAGAAGAGAAGAGAAGAGAAGAGAAGAAAAGAAAAGAACAACAAACCCAACATTCTTTCCTGCAAATGATCTGAGACTGTTTCTCAAGCTGTTCTGGATTATGGTCTCACCATGCAACTGTCCCTTTTCATCCACTCTCCCAGCCTCACTACTGTGCTTTAATCTGCCCCTCCATCAATTGCTCAGGCTGCAGTGGCTGCCTGGGTCGTCTGACCTCCTTCTTCTGTCTGCTGTTTTGCTGCTACTTCCCCTCTTCTCTCTCTGCCCCACTCCCTGTGAACCCACAAACAGGGCTCAACTCTTCCTCTATCACCCTGACAGGGAAGACACAGCTACATGTGCCTTCTCCAAACTCCAGAGGGAGCTGAAACTGAACAGACCATGAGGCTGGCATGAGACAGGGCCAAGTCAGAGGGATAAAAATGCCTTTTCTCTGAACTTTCACAGGAAAAACAAACAAACAAAAAAAACCCCAAAGCAACAACAAAATAAAATTAAAAACCGAAATTTAAAAAAAATAGCTTTAAAAAACAAACAAACAAAAACCAAGCCAAACAAAAAACACCACCTCCACCCCAAAATAAAAAAAAACAGGCAAACCAAAGAGGGCCTGGTTTGGTTGCATGACCTGCCTGAGACCAGCACCTAATAACAGGGACAGAGGAGAGTGATAAACATTCCAGGAGTACAGAGCAAATCTGTGAAGGCATCTTTGCAAGATTTCCCTGCTGTAACTCTGCAGCCTTGTATTTTATCACCAAGACAGAAATGTATGATTTAACTTTAACTTTTAATGCACTATCAGTTCTTTTCACAAATCCTCAACTAATGTTGCAGCCTTCATAACTTGAAAGCAGATGTGACACCTGCTTTAAGGGCTGTGCAACAGGGAAACTTCATTTTCCTCTCTTACATTCTTACAAAACCTGAGAACCAAACTATCTGCTAGAGTTAAGCTGCTTGAAATTGGTACAGTTGCCTAAGGCACCTGGAAACTTATCCCAAAGACAGGAACTTGTCCCAGACCCAGAAAACTCTGTGGTGCCATCAGTTTTTATGGCTAGGAAAAGATGGCTCAGCCGGGCTGCAGCAAATTTTGCAGCTCATGAATTTCAGTTTGGGGCCTCTTGTTTGTTGTAGTGAGAAACCTTAGCTGTATGTTGGGAAACTTGTTCAGCAGAGCCAGAGGGAACACATTTAACTAGAATAAAATTACATCTTTGTGAACTATGTGCTTTATGATCAGCACATGATGATGGCTGTGCATGGTGTAGAAATGGTTTCACCACTCCTAGTGGTAAAGTCGTAGAATTAATCAGTGGCTTTACTACTCATAAAGAACTATGAGTAGTTTAAGCCATTTCACACTGAGTTTTATGGTACTATCAGACGGTAGCCAGATGAGGGTATTGCTAGGTGTACTGGAGCAGATGAGAAGAATATGGGTTGATATGATGGAAAATTAGGGAGAAAGATAAGCATTTTTCACATTGCTCAACAATCTTAGGGATCCTGTAATTGTTACTTAACAAAAATATTTCCTTTGTTTTTAGTGAGAGAATAAAAGTCCTCACCCTTCACTTTTTTTACTTCTTGTCTTAAGGAGGAAGCAGGTGAGGTGTTTTCCATAAAAACTATTTTTTGAAGTAAAAAAAAATGAAATCTTCTGACCAAAATCATTGTTTCAAACAGTATTTGTAATGTCCTTATGAAAAGGACATTTGTCTTGTGGGGTAAAAAATTATTTCATGAAATATTTCCAGGTAGGCAGAACACATGCTTCTGTATTCATGCACAGGAATATACAGGAATAGCCACACTGGATCACGAGAATGGTCCCACATCCAATCTGTGACAAGAGCTTGAATATAAGAGAGGCAATACCAGGCTATTTAGTGTGGACAGACATGTATATATATAAAGGAATACACACCTTATAGCATATGCATCACTAAAATAATTATTATTCTCATTAAGTATGCATAGCTTTTCAGAACATGAATATATTATTCTGTGGATTTTTCATTACATTCTCAAATGGCAGTTGTAGAGAAAAGATGGTTTCTCAGCTCTTCTCACTGCCTTAATTTTAAGGAAACTAGGTCCCTCTGTCTTATCCATCGGAGGACATGTATCTTTATAGTATAATCACATTTTCTTTTTGGTAATCTCATCTTTCTTTCTTCTTTCTCTACTGACTTGCTTCTTTGGAAAAAACACTGCTCTTTCCTTTTATGTTCTGCAAAAGGGGCATCAACCTCAGAGCACTCTGAGTTTCCTGTGATTTGTGACAGAGATTCTTCCAGATATGAGAAATTATGAAAATATGTTAATCCCATCAATTAAAAAAGAAAAAAAAACAATTAAGTTAAAAGTATTTAGATTTTCTCTGGGAGTAGTACTTGAATTAGTGGGAGAGAGGAGATTTCATATTATTAACTGTGATGTAAAAGACACCAGCCATGAGCATGCTTTGCTGCTATGAATACGTATGAAAATAGATACATGATTAATTTTTACTGCTGTTAATCCGGTAAAAAAAAAAAAAACACCAAACCAACCAAAAAACCTTGCAGATAGCAGTTTACGGGTTTTGGGGGTACAGGTGGGGATGGGAACAGCAAGGGTAATGTTTCCTGATGCCTCTTTGTTTTCCCAGATGGGAAAGCACACCCTGGACTGCCTGTTCCTCATCCTGCGGAGGGGGCATTCAAAGCCGCAGCGTCTCCTGTGTGGAAGAAGACATTCAGGGGCACATCAGCCCCGTGGAAGAATGGAAATGCATGTATACTCCAAAGATGCCTGTTGTCCAGCCTTGCAATATATTTGACTGTCCAAAGTGGCTTGCTCAAGAGTGGTCTCCGGTAATCAACTTCGTTTTGTTGGTTTTGTATTTACCACATTAGGGAAAGTAACTTAAATTATAGTTTAGTGAGTTTGTGCAAGTAGGAATGTTTACTGCTTTTTCTCCCTATTGCCAACACCTCTGTTTTAAATTATTTGTCTAACTGCAAAGTAAACACTCAGGAAAAATATATTAATAAGATGAACATGAGCAAGGAGAATGATGGAAAAATAAATCACCTCTGCAACATTAATTGGTGACCTACTACTAATAATAGACTGGGAATATAAATGAAATGCACAAAACAAAACCAGTAAGCATGTAATGGTATTTCTCAGCCATAACGCAAAATCGCTGGGAAATTTCAAGAAGCACATAAATCTGTATATGACTCTGCTCTTTGATACTTGTAGTTGTCTGTCCCTGACTTGCCTTCCCTTCTGTATGAAAGTCAATGTCCTGGTAATGTCCTTTCACAAAAGTAGTAAAGTATTTTAACTTTGTACATAAAGACTTATCTTGAATATAATTTCTCACCACTCCAGTTTCTCAACAAGTAAATTGTGCTTTAGAAGCTAGGCTAGCTTACCTACAGATGAGATGTTGACTGATTGCAAAGTGTTTGCTGATTTCCAGATGAAAGCTGCAATCCAAGAGCAAAGTAATATTGGTAATATCCATAGTGCTTCCAGCTGATTGGCAGTTTTGATCCTCTCCTGTGCAACCAATTTTGAAATGATCTGTACAAGGGGGAAAAGTCGATAAACCGTAGCAAAAATAAATTTAAAAAAATTTAAAAAAAAAACCCTATTTAAGAAAGTGTCTGAGGGAAGAAAGCCCAACAGTTTCCCATTCGATTTGGTGCTTTTTTCCAAAATAGCTGAGTGTAACCCCAGTACTTTGTCCAAGCAAAGCAGAGTGGCTCCAGATGAAACTGACAGGGTGTTACTGAGCATATCCAATATGGGACAGATGGCTACAAGCCAAGTAGGCAACATTGCAAGAGTGACACTGCAAGAGAAGCCCAGTGGCAAAATATCCAAATCAAGTAAATTCTGAGCAAAAAGGCAAAAATTTCTGTCAATTTTATACCTTATCCATAATTACCAAATATCATGAATACTTTAGGTTCAAGGTTGGGTGTTTCTGCATCATGTTTGGCTCTCTAATGTACACACACTTTTGTTGCATATTCCCCTTATATTTATCATTCCTATGTGTGAATTTTTTTTCTCCTTTTCATTTTCTTTTTCTTCTTTTTTTTTTTTAATCCAGTGCACTGTGACCTGTGGACAGGGACTCAGATACCGTGTGGTCCTTTGCATTGACCACAGGGGGATGCATACAGGAGGATGTAGTCCTAAAACAAAGCCACACATAAAAGAAGAATGTGTTGTACCCACTCCTTGCTACAAACCCAAAGGTAAAGAGGCAGAATGGTTCTCATAAATTTTTCAGAGCTCTTCCATGTTCAACCGTTTTGTTTCATTGCTGGCATCCCTGTTTCCACCTACATCAAGTTATGATTTTGTACCTGTCTGTTCCTGTCTGCCTGCTAGCAGCTTGGAGTGAGTGCTGACCTCTTTTGTCTTACAAGCTTTGAGCTTTTAGTAGTTAATTTGTGGTCCAGCAGACTAAGCGATATAAATGTAAATTTGGCTGTAGGTTCACTGTTTGCATTCGAGCTAAATTTGCCCTGTGTTTTAAAATAAATTAAAATTAAATATATAAACAAAGCCTTTGGTAAATAAATGTAACTGCAATTACAAAAGGGCATAACTTTTTGTCATAACTTTTAGCATGAAATAACGTCAGAAGCGAGCATATCTTATCATGAGGTTCTTCTTACTATCTAGGCTGCAGAATTTGTCAGACAGAAACATCTTATAGCAAGGAATATTCACAATTTGTATAGTAATATTTTTCTTGCTTGGGCCTCAAACAGAGAGTGATGCTGGGGTAAAACCGCCATGGCTTGTTGAAAGAAAGAGAAAATATTTCTGCAATTGTTTGAAGGTTCTTATGCGATGAGAACGTTAGAAAGAGACCTGGAGACTGGGTTGGATTAACAGGCAGTGAGCAGATGCAGCACACACATGTATTTGGCCATTTGCACAGGTATATGAGCACGCATGGGACCATGCATGTGTACAGCTCTATTGTTACCACCTCTGTGCCCGCACACTGACTAATTTATGGAAAGCTCTGGGCTACCGCAATTCAGGTGGACTTAACTTTTCTAAACTGTAGACTTGCACTCTACCATTAGAAGAAAAAAATTCCTTTTAAAAAAAGAGTTTTTATCTTGAAACATATTAAGAGCACGTTTTAGGAAGCCCTGTGAAATAAGACTGACCTAGGATCTTGTGCTGTTCCAAGATGAAACAGTGAAATATGTAACTAATTTCTGCACTTAAAGGCTGATGATAGGCACACTTGCCAAGTTTCAAGATTCCAGTTTATCATGACCATGAGAATTCACTGTATCTGCCAGGCACTGCAGGAGTGAATCCCAGGGTCTCTGGGAAGTAATGAGCATGTTTGCCCTGTATTTTACTGGCCGCTATGAGCTTACTCCATCCACCTTCCAAGACGTAAAAAAAAAGGGCAAAAAAAGGCCCTGTGACTCTGTTAGCATGACTCTGATCCTAATTCAATGGGTTTGGGCTCCTTCAGTCAGCTGTTTTTATGGGGCACTGTAGGTTTATGGTGTTCAGAGCACAGGTAATGCAAGATCCAGTCTGCCTGCATTATATGGTGTAACCAGAATGCAGCAAGACACAAAACAGATCTTTGTTGCAAACCACCCACAACTGACTTCTGCTTAGAAGGATGCAAGGCCAGCTAGGAATGTTTTGCTTACCTCTATCTGTCATGAAGTGTCTTCAAATGGGACTTGTCAGGGAACAAAGTAAATTACTCTTTGCTGGAAGCCCACCCTTGCAAGAGCATGGAACCTTTCCCCTGGATAAGATCTTATGCTGCCCTTTGCAGCACATACATGATTAATTTCTGATTGTAGGGAGTTAGTTTCCTTCTTCCATTTTTTCACATGGAATGAAAAGTCGTATACAGAGCTTGGCTTACTTGGGTTTAGTTTTCTTCCTCATCTTTGTTCTGCAACACTCTCACGGTTCTCCCTTCATAATGCAAGAGGTAATACTTGAATATCCATATAACTGAAGGCTGAACAGTGCTTTCAGAAGAGTATTGGACTAGATGGTATCCAGAGGTGTCATCCAAACCAAATTATTCTATTCATAGATTAGAAATTTGTCCTTTATATTTGTCCCTTTTTATTTCCAATTTCTAATTAGAGTTAGACATTTAGAGCAGTAGGGGTAATGAAGTACCACTCATCGATTGAATGTTTTAGTCCTAGCCTGGTTTTTTTTCTGCAGCTGGCTTAACACAAAGCAGAAAACAATCTTCCTAGCTGACAGAAGCAGCAAGGCAAAAAATGTGCAAGTCTCTATTCTCTTAACACACTCTGCAAAAAATAGAAGGCAAATTGCTCACGTAATTTATTTCATTTTAGTTTATTCAAGCCCGAAGTCACTTTATGTTGCACCAATTATTGGAAAAAATAGGATATCACTAGATTAAGTAATGATTTTCAGTTTTAATAGAGAAGGTATATTCATCTAATACAACTTTCTGTATAATATAAGATATAACTGTTTTTACTGGAAGAGTTTTATAAAAGAAAAGATTTTACTTTAATCTCCAAAGGTAAAAATTTCTCCTTAGCTTAGAAGTGCTTTTTGTTCATTTTTCTGTCAAAGCATGCTGTGCAACATCAACATTTCTAATCCTCTAACAAATTTTACAGTGTATATGATAATTAACTACACCTGTAAAAAAGGAAAGTTATTTAAAAAGTCACAAAACAGGCTACATTACACAAGAATTTTGCTTTTTACAAGCACTTGTACCTAAGCAAAAAAAGCACAGAAGTAAGATGTGACTTTCCAAAACCCATAAAACAAACTGTAGAACATATAAATAGAAATATTTCCTACATATTTTGGATGATTAGTAAAATATAGACTAAACTAAGAGCTGTGATGGCAAACATTCATCCTTAAATGGCACTAATATGTCAGATTAAGAGCTTGGCAAGCTGTTTCTAAGATAGAGGAGTAGTAATTCTATTACTGTCTGTCTTTTCCTCAGTTAATAACTTGCTTGAAGGAAATTTGCATGGCTAAAGCTGCAGTAGCTGTGCAGTCAAATTGTAGGTCATTGTTACTCTGTGATACCACTGAGAAATGGAAAATTTTATGTGCATATGTGAAATGCTCATTGTTCTGCACAACAGAGCCACAGAAAGCTCCTGGCTATTCTGAATGACATTAACTTGCTCCTGTTGGCGAGTACAAGTCTATCCTTACATAAACCCGAAAGGCTTAGGTGATTTGTGAGTGGCAAATAGGTTTGGCCCTGGTTTTCCTCAGTGGTCTGAGTCTCCCTGCCCTTTGTGGTTTTTTTCCCATGATCCTAGCCCAGAACATTCTGTTGAAATGCAGAGCTCCTTCTCAAATTTTAGTGCCAAATTTGTTCTTGCTCTATACCCCTGTAGAGCTAAAACAGCTCTGCTGCCTTCAGCTCAACTGCTCCTCTTTGAAAGTGGGGTTTGGCTTGCAAAGCCCTGCACTCCCCAGAGCAGAGAAGCTCATTACAGTGTACGCACATCCTGGAGGGGAAGAAAAGCAGCTCCACTGTTTTCCATCAGAAATGACAGAAAAAGTATCAAGCTCATTTTTTTAAATCCACATAGCTGATGAACTGATAAACAGAGTTGAAGAGCATAGCTGGGCCATATAATTATAGTTTTCCTGTTGTATCGTTCATCAAAGCAGAGTTTTCTTTATTTTTGTAATCTACCAAAACCAAGCTCAGCATGTCTTCTGAAATTCTAAGATTTAAAGGTAAATACAGGGACGTTTACCCATTTTGTGTAATGGAGGCCTGTTACGCTTGCCTCCAAAAAAAGTTTCCCTCCAAAAAAATACTTTCCAAAGTGCCAACTTTTACAGTCCCGTTGTATAGTCTGAAAGGTGATGATTTTAATTTGCCTGCCTGGCTTTAGGACGCTATAGCCCTTCTACCTGCAACAGTGAAATATCTGGCCATATAACCCTGTAAGTGATATAGTCCAGGTGACGAAAGAGTTTGTTTCTCTCCCCTCTGTTCTCATTTCTCTTTCTTCTTTGTGCTCAGCCTCCATGTGTGTGAAGGCAGCCATACATCACATGCATGCTTGGTGAGCACAGGGAGGGTGGCACACACAGCAGCGTTACCGCATGCTTCCTATTTTCATGTGTTCGTGTTTGCTCCGTAGAGAAACTTCCCGTGGAAGCAAAGTTGCCATGGTACAAGCAGGCTCAAGAGCTGGAGGAAGGCACAGCCATATCTGAAGAACCATCGTAAGTCTCAAAAATCTGCTTACAACAGGTTCTCATTATGTGATCCTGGGAGGCTGTGGTTGCTCCCTCCCTGGAGGTGTTCAAGGCCAGGTTGGATGGGGCTCTGAGCAATCTGGTCTAGTGGAAGGTGCCTGGGCCCATGGCACTTTCCAACCCAAAGCCCTCTGATTCTGTGGTGTTTCCATATGGGAGCCTTGGACTTGCACAGAACTAGCACAGTCTCTTGAATTTGGCTTCCGTTGGAGTGTAAAGGATGAACCCAACCCTGTGGAAATCAATTGTCTTAAAGGCTGTGACGTACTTAGGCGTGAAGAGACATTTCAAGAGGGTAAATGCAGATTTAATTTAAGCAAATAGACACACTTTTTTAAGGTCATTACATGAATAGTATTATAAAAGTCCATCTACCTATGCATTTATATGTTCTCTATTACCACTATATCTTCACAGCTTGGCAGCTTTGTTTATTTTCTCAATACCCCTGTGAAGTAAGAGGTGAAACAAGGCACCCAGTGATGATTCCCCCTTGCCTTTTTCCCCAAGGAAAAGCATATCAACAGCAAAAAAAAAAAAAAAAGAATTAATTTTAGCAGAAAATAAACTAGAATCCTGTGATACATACCACATAAGC
Source organism: Gymnorhina tibicen (assembly GCA_013399875.1). Lineage (NCBI taxonomy): Eukaryota > Metazoa > Chordata > Aves > Passeriformes > Artamidae > Gymnorhina > Gymnorhina tibicen. Next base: position 155,589 of record VXAZ01008017.1, read on the forward strand.
CTGGAGCAATGAGGCTGAGAAATTAAAAATACTCTTATGATTATGCTTTAGATGTTTTTGTCTAAACTGTGATAAATGCACACTATCATTCCAACCTCTGTACACAGCTTCCATCCATATCCAGTTCCTTGTGTCTAAACACATGGCATTTTTTATTGCAATTGCAGCTATGTATTAGACTGAAAAACACTGTTGTGCAATATAATTGCAGTTTTGGCATGATTAATCTGAATTGAAGTCATTTGAAACTGGAGCATTGCAAGAGAGCTGGAGACATATGTAGTAAGTCCTTCAAAATACAAAAAAAATTATCCATCTGCCATATGTATGCATATATACATATAGGCAAATATATCTATACAGAAGCATTTATGCACACATACACAAAGACAAATGTACACATTCATATGTGATTATATACATTAGTTGCAGCTATCACATACAGTATAATGAGATCCTTAACTGCTTCCAGAGTTCTATAGACTTTATAGGTTGATTAATTCAGAGTCAAAGCGTAGAAAATTTTGTATTTGTGAGTGTACTAATTTTTCATTTATGAAGTGCAGTTTATTTTCTTATGATTTTCCTCATGACTATACTAAATTACTTAGCTAAATATGCATTTATCAAACTGTAAATAAACCTCAGGAACATACATAAAATAGGAACAATACTTATATGCTGTTATGTGGTCATACTTGGAATAATTTGTTACACTAAGAAATTTTTTGATCAGTTTTGTGAACAGGGTTGATTGCATTGTAGAAAAGGAGTATAGTTACATATAAGAGTGTGTGTGTGTGTGTGTGTGTGTATACATATATGGGTGTACATAGCTTTAAATGTTAACAAGAAGGGATTTGTAGAGAATAGGCGTAACCTGTTGTTTATCATGATGTGTATTTTAATAAAATATTTTGGAAAACCTTATGGGTATATTACTCGTGATACTAAAACAGTCCTTGAGAGATCTGAAGGGAAAGGGGTTTAAGAACTTCAAATTGTTTTCAAGTGCAGTTACAACACCTCCGTACTTTATGTCACTGCTCTGCTGCATCGAAGGCCCTTTTCTGCAAAGACTACTGCATCTACGGCAAGGCTGCAGTGATGCCAGGGGGATGCTAGCGTTCCCATACAGTGGGGCACAATCCAGACTAGGTTCAGTCTGCCATGGGGTGACATTTCATACACCTTTTTTCTCCCTGCAAGGCACACCTTTAGGAGCATTTCTAATCTTTATTTTAGGCTGATGAGAAATCTACTTAAATACATCCAAGCACAGATTTTTATTAGTGTTGACTAACAGGAAGAATAAAGGGCATGAAGTCAGGGTCTTCACACAAACTTTCCCAAAGCTCAGAGATGCCTTGTGTTTTGTTTGGAATGATTTTTGGTGATAAGGCATGAGACAGGAAAACAAAGAAAAAACTTAGAAAAATCTGTTCTGGAAGAACCATCTATGCAATCCCCATTTGTAAACTGTAACATCCATCTGCATATTGTTATAGAATATCTAATCTGTTTCAGGAATCTTGAGCAGTGAACTTCCACCTAAAATTGGTTTTGGTGCCTCACTATTAATACTGTTTTTAATTAATGTCTGACTTTAAACAGTTATTCATTTTAGGTCCTGGTTATTACATTGAAAAACTGTATGTAACAATACAAAAAAGGAGACAAAACCTTCAGAGCTCACGAAGATACAAGGAACAATCAACTTTGGGGCCAGCTTTATAGCATCATTTCATTCAGCTGTGTAGGGGTTTCAAACACACCAAGAGAGACGTGTATTCCCTGATAATGCACATTTTGGCCTGTGCTCCTGCAGCTGTGCAGAGACACAATATAATACTCCAAGGCCCACCACCCTGACAGATGTCAGGCTACCACCCACGTATTTTGGCTGATGGATCATCAGTCTGAAGTGTAGATACATGGTAATTTGAGGCTTGGAACAGTTGAGAGTTTTTTAATGTTGGATCAAGCTGGTGTAAAACTGTGTGTGATGTGGTCAGCTATTTTGCTGGCTGTGGACTAAAATGTGAGCAGCTGTGTGGCAGGAGGAACTGCAGATGGCCTCCAGTGGCATGGCAAGCCAGGTGCTGAAGAGGCAGCATTGTGTTCCTAGGTATGTTTACTTTAAATTGTGGCAATGGAAGTTTCTTCAGACGAGCTATGCTTATATGATTTTCCTATTCACTCTGTGTTGGTGCAGTAATTACCAACTACATTACTCCACTTGGGCAGATATCAGCAAGGATTCCTTCTTTTCCCCACTTCATATGAGGCTCTTGCCAAGCTTTCTTATGACACCAAGTCCCTGATTGCCCCCATTCTCCTCTACAAACAGGCCATTCTTTGTAGCAAGTAGACCATTCTTCCCCAGCCACTGTGACCCTTTCTCCCTTATCACTCCTTGGGCAGAGAAAACAAACATGATCTATAAGCAATTCTACTATCCTTCTCAAAGTTTAGATTTGATTAGAAGTTTAAAAGCCAAAGCTGAAAATTTTCAGCATATTTCTTCTATGAATTGAGTTCTGACATTTGTGAATCTCTGTATTGCTATCTTCTGATTTTTGTAACTTTCTTTTGAATATTATTTTTGTTATGAAATAGCACACTATGATTTATAAATCTACAGTATTTCTCATATACTATCCTTCCACCTGTAATTTGTGATCATTCTCCGATATGTGCTGCCAGAGCACCAGATGCCGCAGTTTTATTCCATCTGTGTATAGTGCCTTCCATTATTTATATTTTCAGGAATTTCTAATGCAAGCAAGCCTTACAGTTGAATTTTGTCTGTATATGTCTATCTGTCAGTTGCCTTCCTCTCCTCTCAGTAATGTCTGAATTTATTACTATTAACTGATGCTGAAAGGGGTATAAAATTATCACAGAGAATTTTACTCCTCTGTCAAACTTGGTTGATATTCTTCAGGAAATTGTGAAGTGTTTTCCACATGTGTCACTGAACTAAACGACTGAGTAGAAAACTGACACCCTAGAATTCCCCAGCTGAAGGAAAGGTTTTTAAAGGAGTTCAGTCCTTAAAAGAGAGCAGAGAATCCACTTGGGCACTCAGCCTTCAAACGTAAATCCATGTTAAATATTTCTTCATTGGTCTGCTGCCCAAAGAATTAATCACAACCAATTCAGCCACTTCAAGTCTAGAAGGAATAGTTATGTTTGTGTTGTCTGACCTACTGCACTCCTAAATGGGATCAGTTAAATATTAACTGCTGACAGAACTACTACAAAATATTCCGCGTTAGTAACAAAGTATTGTAATCTTTGTCAGGACAAATGTGTAAGGTGAGCAGGCCTTGCTGTCCTGTTTTGAGGTACATGTTGTTCTCCTGTTGCTGTCCATCCCCGAAGTGACCATTCACGAGGCATTAGAAATGTTATCTGAGGAAGGAGCCACAGTATCTTTCTGACCTCCCACTAGAATTCATTACACCAGCACAGTGTGACAGCCAGAGCCAGAAAGAATAGCAGTCATGATTAAAAAAGCGTGGGGTTTTCTATGTATAATGAGATTGGGTTTATGAGTGGTGGAGGGTTTCTTAAAAGATTTCTGTCTCTAACTCTTGGAAAATGCTTTTATATGTTAACATCATATCCAGCTTTTAACATACTGCCATAAATAACCCTGGTGCTAGCCATAAAAAAAAAAGGGGGCGGGGGGAGTGGCAGAGTGATGCGGGAGAGGGCAAACAATATCTGGATGCCAGATGGCACCATCATAGTGATGGGGCCAGTTCAGTAAAAAACAAAAGGAAATTCTTGACGTGCATTAGCAGGGGTTACAAAGCCCTCAGGGAATTGGATATGGACAGAGAGGCCAGTGTAGCAGAGGCACCCAATATCTCCTTAATTTTCAGTAGGTATTTATGCTTCTAAAGACACATAAGCTATTTTAATTTGATTTTCCTTGCTGAACAGTTTCCTTTATGTTCTTTGTACGTGATTCACAGGTTAATAAGTAAGTTTAAAATTTCCTATTACAGATTTACTTTAAAAATAAAGCATGTTATGATTGTTGGATTGCCAAAAAAAAGATATTAAGGACATATATAGCTTTATCTGCTGGGCCATTGCTTGTCCACTTTAGATTCAAGTAGTGAAGAGGAAGAAGGTGTAGGGAAACTTCTTCATATTAAGATCTAATGGGAAAAATTAAACTACATACGTGGTTGGTCAAAGGGAATGTCAGCAATGCAGCAGGCCCACATTAGGTAATGATTTCTATCTACTCATTTAAGGACCCACTATATACAGTCACAACTACTTAGGATTTATGTGCAATAACAATACAGGACAATCTTTACCTGTGAGGAAAGGCAACAGTGAATAAAGAGCACCAGCAACATTGAATGAAGAGACAAACCTGAAGGAAAAACCATATTCAACCTAAACTTAGAGGGACAGAATGTAATCACTCTGATTGGAAGTGGACCTATGCAGCTTCCTCCAGTGTTAATACTTTTATGGATGGAGCCCTGATATTTTATTGATAAGTGGTCATGACCATTGTTTCACTTCTCTGAACAATGACACCAGCAGCTATCCAGTGCTGTATGTGAGCATCCTGTGGTGTTACTCATGCCTTAAAACCTGTGTAAAGATGGCCTTTGCTGGAGGAAAATGACAGGTTTGCATTTCAGCTCAAGAAAAGGGGTCTGGATCAGTTCTGGATCTATCACAGAAAATTCCTAAGCTTCAAACAGGCCACTGAATATTTCATTTCACCAGTAGTATCTGAGTTTAGATACCTTAATAGATGGGCTTCTCTGCCTTAGAACACTGAGTCTTACTGGGATGTGCATGTCTCAAAACTTCAGACTTTATCTAAGCCATGGATTTACCCAATGATGGATTAAAACAAACAAACAAAGCAAGAGGGGGAAAAAACCAACAAACAAAAAACCATTAAGCAATAAAAATTAAGGGCAATATGTAATTATGTCACAGTGAAGAAAATTAGCTACTTTTTCTGTAGCTCAAAGCAGACCTGTATGTAGACACTTGTTTTTCTTCATAACACATATTGTAGGAACTCAAGTCCTAGACAGAAGATGCTGTTGCTATATACATCAGGAGTTTTGAAAATCTCCAAAACACTTAGCAGATCTTTCAGTGGGTCTCACCATGAACCCACTGTGACCTGCTGTGAAAGGTCTCCCACTGTTGAGCATTGACATTGTCTTTTTGTTTCTCTTCTGACTTCCCCAGTTACGTATATGTTGCTGTATGGAGGGGAATATACACCAGTTCTTAGCTCAAGGAATGAGTTACTGCCTTTGTCTTGTTTATTAGGGTTGTTATTAGAGAGATGATGATTACAGTGGGATTTAATTGAACAACAGGAAATGACAGCTGGGACACCTCCATCATTGCCCATTTTTGAAAAAACTACTTCTCAGTATATCCATTCCACTGCTTCCATTTTCCAAGTAGCTCAGAAGTTAGCATACAGAAATGCACAATGCTGAGTAGTGGAAGATGAGCTATATGCAGGACAAATAACTTTAAATCCATGAACTGTCCCCCTTTTATTCATATACTTTTTGTGTTTTGTGCTCAACATTTGGCAATATTTGTCATTAATGACAACACAAAGATATTTGAAAGCCTTTATAATTTTCTGGTGTTAGGATGATGGAAAATTCAAAACATTGTATATTTATGTTATACATTCACATTACATTAATGTTCCATTTCTAATGACAAGTACTATACGGAGATTTTTTTGCAGGGTTTTCTTGAGTGTCCCCTGTTTCTTCTGCTTTTAACTCTTTTGATTCTCCTAATTTTCTCTTTATCAGCTAACAGTTATATTAGAATTAAATCATATTTCCAAAGTTATCACTTAAAATGTAGAAATTGGGCCTAGATAGCTGGAAAAAGTACCATTTCCTGAAGGTGTTCCATTATTTTCAGTATGAGTTGCTGACTCAGGTGAAATATGTGGCATTTATAGATCAAGCCTCATTTCGAAAAGGATCCAGTCTTCTTTAGTAATGTTCTTACTTTTCTTCTGTGTCATCTCCATTTTTACCCCTGTTTGTATGTATGATACATATCTTATGTAAATATTCCAAGTATTTGAAGTATCTCTGTTTTTCTAAATGAATAATTCTAATACCTTGCAAAATATCCTTCCTTTTGTTTTGGAGTACAGCAGGTCTCCAACCAAGCAAAGTTGCATAACAATTTACAGTGTTCAAAAATATATGGAAGACAGCTTCTGATGAAGACCAGGACTTCCTTTTTTTTTTTCTTTCACAATCTGGTTAGGGTTTCTACCTTCCAGTTTGCCAGGTTACGAGGCTGTACATTTAAACTAGTCAAAATATCTAAGTCACAGTGGCTGCTGCGAACCACTTAATCTCTGACTGGAGATTTTCCACATCAAAATAGAATTACAGCAGCCGCAGTTTTAGAGTGGCCCACCTGTACTTCTAAAGAGTATAATCCTCTCAAAATGAAAGATACCATCTTGGAAACAAGACTGATATTTTAACATTAAATGTCTTAAGAGTAGGAAAATGGAATCACTTTGCATCATTAGTTTCCCAAAAGCCTTGCTCCTGAAAGAGTTCTCACAGTCTTTGTAGCAGCATGATAAATATTTTCAAATGTTACAATAAAATCCGCAATTTATTTCTTTCCTGTCTGTTACCTTCTGTGTATAGTGTTAGCAGTGGGTGTCAGGTTTATAACAAGATGTTGTAAAGACCCACAAAAAGTGGGTAAAGAGATGCACACTCTCTGCTCCAGAAGACTCTGATGTTCCAGTCAGGGATCCTGATATGCCCATGCTGGGAAAACAACAAATTCAGTTTTTAGGTTTTGGATTTTTTTTAACATCAGCATGGAGGAAAAGTCCTTTTGTCAACTAGAGAAAGGCAGTGGATGAAAGGGAGAAGTGTATAAAAATATTTTCAAAGACGCTAATCACAAAACTGAACTTCCCTTTTCTTCCTATCAAAACTGTTCATGGGATTTCCAAAGTGAGAAATGAGTTTGCTAGAGCCACAAGTAGCCCCAGACCACAGCAGAAACAGACCATTGTAATGCCTTCAGCCCTGGGCAAAGCTGTCGGATTCTGGTGTGGCCTACCAAAATAAAGACCAAAGGGAGAGGAATACTGTCAGTGAAAGCCAGGTTTCCGTGAAAAATACATCCCAAAACCTGAGTTTGCAGAGGCAGACAGATTCCAAACACTTACTGTTAATGAAAGAGTGTTATCAACAGGGATTGTTCCTGTGAGGTTCAGCGACCATCAGTGCCAGATCCAACTATTCATTCTTTTGTTTAGCCCTTGAAGTATAACAACAACTGCTGCCTTAGAACTTGCCTGTGGCAGAAAGTTTGGAAGGATGGCCAATGGAGAAGGCAAGACAATCAGATAAAGCTATCTAAATTACCCTGTATTCATAACTTTAGTGCTCCAATACCGCTGACATCAGGTATCAAAACATAAGTATTGCAGGTTACGTAGTCCCCTGAAAATATTGTTTCTGGATAGATTTAGGAGTCAGCATAGTTCAACATGAGCTCAGCAAAACAAGGCATGTTACATTACTGCAACAAGGTAGTATATGATGTGGTGTAGCGTTGAATGTGAATCTTAGGCTTGGTAACTTTGAATAAAATGCTAGTCCAGTTTCTAGCACTGGCATTGAAAAAGCCGCAACAACACAGAGAAATTGAGAAATTATTCCATTGATGAGGAAAATAATGAGAGATGGAATTCAGTCTGCTTATTGTAATGACAGCTGCAAAGTGCTTTTAATAAAATATGCATGGGCTTTCAGAAGGAAAAATTTGGAGCATGTAAGGGTTACTAATCAGTAAGACAGATGCAACAGGTAAACAAATCCACAATATAAATGAAACACTCTTGTTTCTTTTTAAATGAGAGAAAAGTTAAATGTCCTAGGAAAATAAATGAAAAAAACAAAGAAAAACAAACAAAAAGAACAGCTAGAGAAATTATGAATTCTTTACCTTTTGCTAGCTTCAAATTAAGACTTAAAAACAGTTACTGTAACATAAGAACAATAATTGAAATTATTTTCCATGTAATACTGCAATTACCTGATAACAGCAGCCTGTTCAGTATTTACTAGCAAAAAAAAAATTAGCAACTAAGGCAAAGATCATCTAGGTTGAATACTTGTAAAAGGTAGCTAGTGGGATCATCATGTACATTGAGCACACTGAGCACGTTGGGAGATTGCTGGATGCCTTGCACTGAGATATTTTAGGATCAAGGTGGGTATTACAAGGGTTTGTCTTTCTTCTTGGATATGAGGAGACCTGCCACTGAGTTGTCAACAGTACCTCCTCTGCATATTTTTTAACAAATATATGACGAGATGAAGTACTTGTTTGTCATTAAATAAAATTTGGCTTGGACAGGACTATCCAAATTTTGCTTGCCTGGCAATTTGTGGACATAACTTGCCTTGCTCTCTTCCTCTCACAGGTTTATTCCTGAGGCTTGGTCCACCTGTAGTGTTACCTGTGGAGTAGGCAGCCAGGTGCGACTTGTGAAATGTCAAGTGCTCCTCTCTTTCTCTCAGTCTGTGGCTGATCTGCCCATCGATGAATGTGAAGGTCCCAAACCTGTGTCTCAGAGAGCCTGTTACAGTGGTCCCTGCAGTGGGGAGGCACCTGAATACACCCCAGAGGAGACTCAGCTTCTGTCTGGCAGCTTGCAGGAGCTGGATGAGCTCTATGACTGGGAATATGAAGGGTTTGCAGAGTGCTCCGAGTCCTGTGGAGGAGGTAAGTGCAAAAGGTTTCTGTGCGGGATTTACTTTCCCCCTTCAAGTGTGTGCTGGGCAGTTAATACCCATAGGCATGCTGCTTTGCTATGGCTAGTTAGAATCATAGAATCATTTAGGAAGGAAAAAAACCTTTAAGATTGTTTACTCCAAACATATTTGAAAAGGCATGGATAAGAAATGTAAAAAATCCCACGCGCACAACATATTTTAGCCCAGGACTTATGGATCTGCGTCCAGACTGTCACGAAGAGTACTCAGTGTATCCTATATTTCTGTTTCCTTTATCAGCTGATCACCCAAAGGCAATCACCAAAACAAGCCAAATGTTAAAGGGGTCTGGTGATACACACTAACAATCACATATCATTTTTAGTTCTTACTTCTTGGTTTTCTCTGTGCAAGCAAAAACATGTGGAAGTAAATTGTCCTTCCACAGCAGATGAAATAAATAAGGAATATTTAAGGGCTCAGCCATTCCCTAACTCCTATCAATAAGTGACATCAGCTCCAATCCCGGTGCGAAAGAAAACTTACAGCAAAATGGCACTAATGGTGTGGTTGTCTGAAATGAGCAGGCTTGGCAGTTGCAGTTTCTCAAAGTTAATCAAGTTCTCAGGCTGCACATACCACAGACTATTAACACAGATCTCCGATATCCTTCTTTCCCCATCATTTTATCTAGCTAGTTCTGAGAAATATATCCACTCCAGTCCTGTTTTTAATAAAACCTAGATTTTTCCAGCGCTTGTCTTTTTACTTTACAACTTTCAGGCAATTTAAGAAAGGATTACCATAGATAAATACAAAATAGATACTGTAGAACTGGAAACAACTCAGCATTTTATGAGTTAATAATCTGTACAGATTCACTGGTAATCGGTTACAATCTTGAAAACCACAGTTAGTAGAAAATAATGCGAAGGTTTTCTGTGCTTACTTTCAGCTTGCTGATGGTAGTCAGTGCTTAGAGCCCTTCACAGCTATCAGACCATTGACACTTTTGCTTTGTTTCTTACAAAAACAAAAGTGACACTAGTGCGTGCTAAGTGGTGACAAACACTGATTTTACAGGAGTATATGTCATGTGTTGAGGTTACTGGTGAGCAGTAACAATTTATCACACTTTTACTGTGACTACGAAAACCAGAAAAGTTCTTAGAAATATCCTCTTGAAGTAATTTCTTAGACTATAGAGCTTATGTTTGTATTTTTCAAATGTAACTCATAGAGACTGATTCGTGGGAGACATTTTTCTTTATAAATTTAATTTCTTTCAATTGTCAGCAAAAAATTTTAGCCAAGATTTCTTTTTTTCTGACATCAGCTCCAGACTTTCCAAATTAGCAGATGCTAAGTCAGATATTTTTGTAGCCATAGGTGCAAGACTGGTCAAACTAATTTTATTGGGTTTGGAGTCCTGGAAGAAGAAGCTGGATAGATGCAGAAGTAACCTTTCACCTCCCAGAAGCAGCAACCAGAAGGAATGAGTCATTTAGTCTGCTGTTAGTGGCTTCATTTCCCAGAGCTGTCATCAAATATCATGTAACAATTATTCTATTCTGGTAGATATAAACACAGAAATTCTCATTTGATGGTATTTTGAAAGTGAACTTAAACTGCCTAGATTCACATCCCACCGTTACACACTTTTGTGCTGTGATTTCCTGTTGAGAACTGATTTCTTTTTTTTAAGGGGAAACAGTTTTAAAGCAGACAGCTTTTGTTCTGATAATATTGTGCAGTAAATAATGTTTTGAATTCAATTACTTGGCAAATGAACTTCCTGAAGTTCATATACCTTTTTTAATTATCTCTGTGCTGTGGAACTTCTGATCTTTCATCAAAAGTTTTTATATTCTCTAAGTGTTCAGTGACCCGTCCTGATTTAAAGCTTATAATCATTTGCCACATTGACCAATCAAAAACAGAGGGACAGTCATTATCATTATGCTGAGACACACTCAGTGTGAGATTCAAGAGGAAGCTGAAGAAAGTGATTCTGATCACATTTTTTACTGCTGGAGCAAGCCAGATTTTTTTTACTATTTGGGGTTTTTTGCTTCCTGCCACAAGGCATTAAAGCCAAAAACTGTCAATACGCATTCTAGCAACCTTTTTCTTTGACATCTATGCTGTTAGACAAGATTACTGGTTCTACCAGGACCTTTCAAAGATAAAAGGAAATTTTAATAGACAGAGAAGAATGCTTGTAGTATGGACAAGAATTACTGGAATTGAAATCAGAGATGACTTAGATGACAGAAATAAACATGAGGAATGAACTCACTGAGAGGTTTAGAGCTGGTTGGATGTTGAAAACTGAAGAACAACAGTATCAGAGCTTGGCTATATGAATTTGAGAAAATAAAACCATCAGCATGAGAAAGGGAGAAAAGGTTGAATTCAAGATCTCACAGTCATCACTTTTCAGTAGTCAACATTCAAACAGACAGTGGGAAAGTGTTAAATTGATAATAATTGGTCAAGGGCTCATTAGTGACACCCTTCAGAGAGGAGAAACAAGCCATGGAAGTACACTCAATTTACAAAATTTTGTTTGAGAAGAAGCACATACAGAAGGTGAGTGAGCTGTATGCCTCACAAACGGAAACATGTCAACCAGCACGTGGCAGGAATCAGTGGTTTCTTTCCACAGACCTTGGAAAAATAATTTCATGGTTTCCATACCTCTGGATCAGCAGTCCATTTTTCCTGGCTTCATCAAATTGGTCTTGATGTCAGGCCTGCACAGATGTTTCATGCAAAGTAGAGACCAGTAATTTGAGCACAGTGCCATTTCCCATCAGGTAGAGAACCACCAGTGTTCTTCAGCCAGGAGCACTATATTCTGGAGAATCCATATGCCTGTGTTTGCTGCACACAATATGATAACATGCTCAACAGAAAAATGACTGAGCCAGAAAAATAATGAAGATGTCAGGGCAGTGAACATCTTGTTCATATATGTGTTTCATTAGTTTCTTTTCCTAGATAGAAATCACTACCATTTGTTCTATCCCTACAATAAGCTATCCATTTTACAGTTTTTCTTAAGTCTTTTAACTTGAATAGCAAAATAGCTTGAAAATATGGGGCCACCTTGTAAAGAAGGAAACCCACAACAGTATTGGCTGACTACAGGGACTTTGGTAATTTTGATGTTGGCGTCCATGTCCAAAACTGTCAAATTTCTTTCTTTTCTGTGGTTCCTCATATACAGCAGACACACTGCATAGTCTTGTGTTATACCCATGACCTTAATAGGCTTACACACATAGCAGCCAAAAAAATGGTTAACAAGCCTCTCTTCTGTGGGCCTCAGCTTATACCAAGATTAAGAAGAATGAATCTGTGAATAATGTCAGGAATACAGGAACTATGATCAGCTACACCACTTTGGTCCTATTGAATGATATGAAATCATTTTTTGCCTGATGACATGTGCTGTGACATTAGACATAGCAAAAGATATTATTATCTCTGTATATTTCACCAGTAGTATCTGAGTTTAGATACCTTAATAGATGGGCTTCTATTAAGACACTGGTTTTGGAGGTCTTTAAGGTCTTACAACACCTTGTTCTGGTTTGGGTTTTTTTCCCTTCACATTAGTATCTTAAAAAAATTGTGAGATCTTTTGGAAAACTTTTGTTGCTTTTGAGACTGTGATGTAATTGTTAGGAGTTCAATTAATCTTTTCCTAACTCAGGAAGCAGGAATGAATGTAAAAAGCATGCTTTCACTGTATTTGAACCACTGTGAATTAGATTCTCAGAAAGTTCAGGCCAATTATGATCCTCAGATCCCTCTCAGACCCCTTATACCCACAGGTAAATAGATCCTTTCTCACCCAGTCCTTTTCCCTGTGGCATGTAATGTTGCAATACATGATATTCTAACTTTCTAACCTTGTGATCCAAAAAACCTGTAATACCCCTAGTTATAGGAAAAGTGAGAGTATGCCATAGACTACATAAGGAATTTGGATTTAACAAGGAATTTATAAGTTGAAATATAATAACCAAATCTTCCAGTTTCTCTTAGTCCCAGCAGCTACCTGTTCTTTCCCAGCTCTCTCTAACCCATTCTTCCCCAGCTCTCAGGCACGCTCTGCACGTTTGCATCTTTACTTTAGGTGCAGGCCCATGGATGCAGAAGAGTAACTGAGAACAGCTGAATTGTCTGACCATGTTTTACTTTGCTTTTGCACGTGTAGCAGTTGTACTGTTGGTTAAAATATAGCATATGGAAGCCACCTCCACACCTTAGCCTGCTTGGCCTGAAAAATAAAGTGCCTCATTTCACTCGTTGGCAGTAACAATTTTCTGTCCAGTCAGGTGAGCGGTGAATGAACCCAGGGACTGTTCACTGCAACTGAGAAACCTTTCAGAGAGACTGAAAGCAATGACAAGTCTACAGCTGGGGCTGCAGCCCAGAGCTGCCAGCCTAAGGCTGGGTGTGACCACGGGCTGCAGCCCTGCTGGCCCTCTTGGGCCCACCTCTGACCTTGGCTGCCCCTGCAGGTACAGAGGGCTGGCTGTGACCATTGTTTGTTGTGTGCAGGTGTCCAGGAGGCTGTGGTGACCTGTCTGAACAAACAAACTAGGGAGATTGCAGACGAGACACTGTGTGTTAGCAGCCGTCGTCCTCCACAGCTGCTGAAGGCCTGCAGCCTGGACCCGTGCCCCCCAAGGTAGGCATAATTTTAAGTGACCCCAAACTCTATTTCCTTTGGGTCTGGAGACACATACTGCCTCAAGCATGCTTTTCTTAGACTTCAGGGGCTTACAGCCTCTTCCTGCCACAGTCATACTGACCAGGAAGTACAAAGCAGCAGTAAGACCAAAGGGCAAACCAGACTGCTTGCCTCTTCAAGTCCTTCAAGTAGACAATTTATGGATTGGCTTAACTTTACCCAGAGTTTTGTCAAGCTTGAAGAGACTTCTCCAACCTTTCCTCTCCAGAAAGGTTTTGCAGAACTTGCTCGTCCCCAGCATCAGGCAGTTTCCACAATCATGACCCTAAAAACAGCAGATCTTTCTCTGCAGAGATTCACATCTGTACCCTCGACAACAGAAAATAGCTGTTATGTCATTCTTGTGGTTTATTTAAATAGGGCCTGTCAAGTCTTTAGGATGTACTGTGTACATATTCTTTTTTCCCAGTTGTACACAGATACATAGTCCATTGTGACACTGCAGCAGATTTTAAATACATTGATGTGTAACTTTGGACTATTTGAAAGACTCAGTGCTGTCCAGCTGGTAGATATACCTTAGAGTGTGTATTGGTAGGTGTATGTATTATTTATAAGACAACAGGCTACAGAGAGGTATGTCGTTACGAATAATAGTAGATTTGGGATATGCAGAGAAAGTTCACATTAAAAGTCAAAGATGGCCAGCATGAAATAACAATAAGGACATAAATAATGGTTTGGTCAGTAATCAGGATTTTGAATTTGTGACACGCAGAGACAAATAGGTTGAAATTTCTTTACCAAAGCATTACAAGTATTGCTTATGAGGATACTGCAAGCCTGACTTCGTTAAATTGTCTTTATTGCTGGAAATAACACAGAAATATTGTATAAATGTTTGAAAATAGCTTTTTAGGTGGAACTCTTGTGGTAATAAATAGGTAGAAGCATCACTGCAGCTGAGAATGCATGGTAGAAAATTGATCAACCGCCAGTTCTGACATGAAAAAATAAGTACTCTGTAGTTAAGAAAAAACAAAACACACTCATGTAGGCCAGTATTTATGTGACTTTTGTTACAAAAGTAATGTGAGTAATTGCATGAATACTTCTTGAATTAATCTGTGTTATTATCCATAGCACTGTGGTAACCTTGCTACCAAGTGGAGCTAGTTTAAAGCAACCATTGGTACGCATTTCCCTCCATGAATTACAAGATGATCATACTGTAGGTGAGAATCAACCTGTGAAGCAGAGGTGAAAGGGGATTGATGCAGAGGGGGAAGACTAAGCAGCTTTAATCCAGCCCAAGGGCTGCAGCTGAGAAGAGGGGACATGACTCTCTCCCCTGTATATACAACTTCTCTCCTGAAGCCCCCTCAGTCTGGAGGAAATTGCCTGTCTGCAGAGATTTAGGTGGCCCAGCATGAAAAACAGTATGTATTCCGCAAAATGGTTCTTTTGGTCAGAGCAAGTAGGCCTGCAGACTGCAGGCAGCGTGGCTAATGGAAAGAGAGGCAACAAGGCAAGTTGATTTGTCTCCCAGGCAGGCTGTGATGGGATAATTACCTTACTTCTTTCAAGTTTCTGAAGTGCTACACCTGCCAATGTCACTGTATTAAATACAATGGTATATTAATGAAACAGATCGTGTACAAAGATTTTTGCTTTATAATTATTTACAGCAGCTCCAATACTTTAAGAAATGGAAAAAAATAAAGGATTGTTTATTTAAATTAGGATTTTATCCTTGTTTAAATCATGAGATACTTCAGAATTCTAATTCAAGAAATTTTGACCTGGGAGTCTGATGGAAATTTAGGCTAAAATTGTGTCCTTATGAATACCGATGAAGGCATTTCTACCCACTGACAAGTCCAAAAATTATAATACATTGTGGCTGTGAACTTAGATCTCTTTTACAGGAGTTTCTGGAATCTGTGAACCATTGATACTTCCCAGAGCTCTTGCTGATGACATAGAGAGAGCTGGCTGGTCTCATAGTGTTGGCTCTTCCCTCTTTTTTTCCAGCTGCTTAAGTGCATTAACAGAAGCTAAAATTATAAAAATCACTTTCCTAAAATATTCTTGATGTGTGACTGCTGGAGCATGCAGTTGTTGTGGGCAGAGGAGGCATTCCACTGAAAAGGCAGCTGAGATGGTAATTAATGTCTTGGTAGGCAAGGAAATATTGTCCACAGCATGAAGAAATGGCTGAGAAGTCTTGCCCAAGAGAATGAAATTCTCTCCTAACATATTTAAGGAAATTATTCCAGTGACATTTCTTGAACCTAAAAAGCCCAGCATGTTTAGAATTTAATGCTTATGTCTAAAATTTAGTAGAGTTACAGATCTTGCTTAGCTCAAGTCAGAGAACATTTAAATGTTAGAACTTCAAAGCTTAAGATGCCTGCTTCTGCTACAGGCATCTTTAGTTACATGTGAGGCTACTCTGTAGCCTCTCAAAGGGTTAGTCATGTAAACAATTGTTTTAGCTGTTTTACTATAGATAGAAAAAAGCACCGAACTACAGAATCTCATCAGCCTTTCTGGAGGATCAGAAGGCATGGACCTCAAGAAAGATATTGTAGAAGTAGTAGGGGGAAAGTAATTTCATTCTGGTTTTGATCCATCTCTTTTCTTTTGGACACTTTAGAAGAATGATACTAAAAGGATCTGCACTGTTACTGTTCATTTTGCTCCTTACTGAGAACAGATGTGGACAGGCTAGAAAACTTCATTACTCACTAAATGCTCGAAATTAATCTATGGTATCATCAACCTTATCAATCCCTAACTGCCCTGGTCTGTCTTGGAACAGAATATGTTAAAAGGTAGAATATATTGGCTATATACTTCACATTTATGAAAACACTGAGAGTTGATGGTGCTTGTACAGCAGCTGAGAATGCTTTGAAATTTTCTTTGAAATTCTGGCTTAGTATCTTAGCACATTACTATTCTGTTCATGGAAGAGAGACAAAAACTAAACCACAGAAATCTGTCTTCAGATATTCACAGCTGTATGGAGTCAGAAAAATCTCATACTTAAAATTCTTACAGAAGAAAGAATAAGAATCAGGAAGAGCTGCACACAAAAAAATTGGAAGATTTCCTCCATATTCAAATCCCAACTGAGTCTCCTGGGGTTTCAGATTTTGTTGAGAGTTTTTTGCTTATTGCTTCAAGAACAATAGCAGAAAAAGAGTCCAGACCCTTTTTCTCCTGGAAAACAGTGTAACAAAATTTCCCAGTTTGAACTGAACTAAGAAAATGGGAAACACTGCAGAGCTGATTGCTAAGTTGGGAGCTAGTAACTGACTTTCAGCACAATAGCTACAGAGTAAAATTTGTTATCATTAACTTGGTATGCCCTTGTTTAATATTTCTAGAAAAAGGATACAGCTTGTTTTGATGTACTAGGAGAGCCAGCATGCTTTCTACATGAAAGAGAGGAGTGAAGACTATGATCATTTTAATTCAGTCATTCAGTTACATAATTTGTGTCAGTCAAGCTGTATCACTTGAAGAGCTACATAGCAGTAATTGAGCAGAGCATGGTCTTCCAGAAGTAAACTCAGAATAGCTGTTCAATGTCTAGAAGTTTCTTCTCCAAGTGAAAAAAACAAAAGGGAAGTTCACTCAGTTTTGCTAATTGCTATGGTTGTATTCTAAAATAAATTAAATTAAAATTTAAACTAAATTAAATTTAAAAAACAGTTAGAAGAACCCTGTGTCAATGTTGGCTCTGCTGTTTTCAACAACAAAATGACTCACTTCCAAAATGTGTCTTTTCCTCAGCCTCCACAGCCGGAATTACAGAGGCAGTCATCATCTAATCAGATATAATTGCTCTTGTTTATAAGAGCAACAGCATGAGCACCTCGTGGTGAGCCAACAAGCTCTACCAAAGGGGTGGAAGAGAATGTTGTAACTGTGTCATTAATTATAACCCCTCAATAATTTGGTCAATGTGTGTTGAAAAGATTTAGTAAACATGTACGGAGTAGTGATGAGAGAAGCAAAGCAATGAAAACCAGATGGCTGAAAATGGAGGAAATTACAGGCAATTTCTACAGCTTTGTTCATTAATATTTTGAAAACTGAACTTTTATTTCTTACAACAAAGAACAGCTGATTTCCACAAAATGAAGGGGAAAAAAAAAAAAGAAGAAGAAAAAGGAGATGGTTCTAGGAATAGCACACAATTTCACCCCAGCACTCTCCCTTTACCACTTCAAGCCTCTGTGGTTTGCAACAAAAGATAGGAAACCATCTAAGTGGTTCTGATACCTGACCAAAAAGGTAAACATTGCCTGGGTTAGTCTGGGCTCTACTTCATTGCATAATTTTTTTTTTCTCTTTCTTTTTCTTTTTTTCTGTGTCGGCTTGATATGTGTTTGTGTGATGAATCACCTGTTATTATTTTAATGTTTATTTGGTGAATGTGGTATTTTCATCTGTTTTGCTCTGTTTCCCAGCTAAAGTCGAACTACAAAGGGTAAAAAAATCAACATGTTTTTCAATGCATTAGATTGGTGATAGGTCAGACTTAGCGTTAAGACATGGTCCCATCAAGAGTCTGAAATTAATTCAATATGTGTGAAAGGGCCAGAGCTTTCTCTAATCCATTAAAGGTGACCTCTGTGTGGAAGGGCATCAATGCAGATGTGTTTTGCATTGGTGGGGTGAAATATTAGAGCATCTCTATCTAATTCATGAAAAAGGTTGAAAGATCTGCAAGTCATTTTGTCTACAGATATTGCACTATAGCATTACTGGCAGGGGATACCAGTTCTTGTTATGTTGCAGTTTGGGGGTTTTTTCAGAGTTGTAAGTTAGAATTAGTATTAATGAGGCAAAGATGGTGTTACTGTCTCTTTATGACACAGACAGGTTTTCAAATCCTCACAAACAGCCGGTGTATTTTTTTTTAATGGGATGCATTTAAGTCTATTTTTAGCTGAAGTGCATTGAGAATGTCTTTGAGAGCCTCTTAAGATGTAGCCCACAAAGCCTTCTGGGATCACAGACCGCAGCTTGAACTAGTGGTGGAAGAGGTTGGAGAATCAGACATTAGAAGGGATATGCTGTCACACAGGGCAGATTCACCGTTATTTGAAGCCTTTAGTTTGAGAAACGTCTTAGACAGAAGTCATGGACTTGGTGAGGGAATCACAAGGTCATTTATTGCCTAGGTTTACTATGCTAAAGACAGGCCTGCACAGGGACATCTAAACAAGCTGCCCTCCCTAGGCAGCCCTGTTATGCTCTTACCTGCATTACCTGCATGCCTACCCCCTACTACTGTAATACCACCCTGGCCTTAAAACGTATTAATCTGTGACCTAAAAACATTTCTCTTCCCTCCCCTTTTCTGTAATACAATCTCCTGCTTTGCACCCTTTCCAGCCCTCAAGAGGTTGTCCAAGATGTGTCTGACAGCCCACCCTTCCCCTTTCTCTGTGGATGTGTTGCCTCTGGTGGGGCAGTAACTGCATGCTCCTCAGTGTCCCTTACTCAACTACAGTTACAGTGAAGTCCCCAAGGAGACCCTTTTCAGCCATGTGTGTCACATCAAAATGTGAAGCGAAGCAACTTGCAAGTTCAGAGGGTCAGGGGAGCAGCTCTGGAGCCTCCATCACACCCTGCCTCCAGCTCTTCTAGTTTAAAATTTCAAAGGTCTTCCCCAGCCATTTTGCCTTTTGAATAATATGATGGTTTCTTCATTAAATAGGATTACATTAATAGATATTTTCCTTCATTTCAGCTTGTATTCCCATCAGACTACTATCTTCATAAAATATTAGAGTGCAATTGCAAATTATTTTTTTAGTAACTTATGCCATATATCCTTGTTACTTTAAGGGATGAATCACACTTCTTGTTCAGAATACTGTATGCCTAGATCAATTATTTTCTTCTATACAGACCTCCAGTTCACAAATTTCTCCGAGTTAGTACACGCTTGTGTTGAAACAATCTTGCCATGCCCTAGTACAGTTTTGTTATAGCTTGGTTTGTGATGAGTATTAGCTTTAACTCATGCTAGGGACATATTGAGTTCCTCTGCAGAGTACAATTACTCCTCTTTTTTCCTGGCACAGTCAGTTTTCTGGGTTTAGTTACCTTAATACAGTCTACTTCTCCCCACCCTTCTGTTCACTTATGCCAGAATTGAGGATTCGCTGCCACTTCATATTTTTCCATATTTTGAACAAATACCATCTCACTCCAGTGTTTCATATGTTAGCTTCTACTCCTCATTTTTTTCTCTAAATTTATTCTCAGTCTTCTTGAGTATTAATTTACTGCCTCAACAGCAGGATTTCATTCCCCACAAAAGATTTCCCAACAGTAGTGAGAAAAGCATGTCTTTCCTTTTGTGCCAAATATGAAGTTAAGTCAAACGTTTTGTAGCATAATAACTGGGATTAACTTTTTCACTTCAGCATTAACATATGAAACAAACTACAGGGTCTTTTAAATGGTTGATTTTACTATGCATCTTCCCTTCCTTTAAAGAGGGGCGAAATGAAAAGCACCATTATATCTTCCACTTACAGTATTGCTGAAGTAACTTGTAAGAGTAGTTGGAGGAATACCCAATACTTCTGAACCCATACACCTTTATGGATGAAAAAATAAGATATGTAAAAAAATTAAAATATGGCCCCAATTCCTGAAAAATATACTGTACAGTTCTGTAACATAGTTACTCATCAGAAAGATTCACACATGAAATAAATGGAGAAGGTGCCCTCACTTCCATTCAGTTTGGAGTGAATTAAGTAGCTATTAAAGGAGTCAGACTGATTAAACAAAGAATTCTCTATCTGCCAAGTAGGTCTGTCACATCTCCAGAAGCACAGCAAGACCTATTTGTGTCCATGAAAATTTCCATCTTCAGTGTTCAACTACCCATTAGAATTGTGACTAAGCTGATATATTGTATACTCTAACCAGCTGTTAGGTCTTAGTCGTTCACAGCCTTGGGAGACACTTGAAGCACTCATACAGAGGTCTGTGTATCTAAATTACCACCCACCCAATGGATACACAGATTTGTATTATTTTAACTATATTAGATGGAAGTTTGTTTGTTTAATTATAATGCTTACATTGTTCTGGTCTGAACAAAGATTTTCGGGTACACCAGACAAACTCATTTCCCTTCCCATGAAGAAGCAAGCTGTGTTGTCTAAAGTCACTATTTCCTCCAAGATCTAAGAAGCCAGCTTCTCAGTCAGGAAAATTTGGAGAAGTGCATTAAGTTGCCATTCTGTAGTATGTGGATTCTGCACAAAAACCTATGTTGATATAGTATAGGATGGAGACATGAAGTGTTTTAATCCCTGTAAGTTTGCCTACATACATCATAGCTTTTCCAATACCATCACTTTGAATATAATTTTTCCTTCACCTGAGTCAGAATCACTTGATACTTCCAGGAATCTGACTACTTTAACATAATCGTTTGGGGGTTTTTTGGGTATAACATGAGTTTAGAGCCTCCCCACTCTGTGTGAAGAGCACCTGCATGTTTGGGTCCCTAAATGTCAATGTGAAAGAAACCATCTTTTAATAGAGAAGAGTGGGTGAACTGCTAAATATATATTGGTCACAGTTTCAGGATCTCAAAATATAAAGTAAAAAGGAATAGAATCATCAAACAGCTTGGGAAGGACCTTTAAGATCATCTATTTCCAACACCCCTGCCATGGGCAGGGACATCTTCCACTAGACCAGGTTTCTCAGGGTCCCATTCAATCTGGTCTTGAACACCTCCAGGGATGGAGCATCCACAGCTTCTCTGGGAAACCTCTTCTGGTGTCTCACCACCCCCACAGTAAAGACTTTCTTCCTAATATCTAATCTAAATCTACTCTTAGTTTGAAGCCATTTCCCCTTGTCCTGTCAGTGCATGTTCTTGTAAAGAGTCTCCATCTTTCTTGTAGGCTCCCTTCAGGTACTGGAAGGCTGCAATTGGGTCACCGCAAAGCCTTCTCCAGGCTAAACAATCCCAATTCTCTCAGCCTTTCCTCAGAGGAAAAGTGCTTCATTCAACTTGGTGGCCTCCTCTGGACTCTCTCCAACAGGTCCATGTCCCCCCTGTGCTGGGACCCCAGAGCTGGATGCAGCACTGCAGGTGGGATCTCACCAGAGCAGAGCAGAGCAGAGGGGCAGAATCCCCTTCCTCCCCCTGCTGCCTACACTGCTTTGGATGCAGCCCAGGACACGTTTGTCTGTCTAGGCTCCAAGCACACGTTGCTGGATCATGTCCAGCCTCGCTTCCACCATCACCCTCAAGTCCTTCTGAGCAGGGCTGCTCTGATCTATTCATCCCCCAGCCTGTGTTGACACCAGGGGTTGCCCTGACCCATGTGCAGCATCTTGCACTTGGTCTTGTTACACTGCGTGAGATTCCCATGGACCCACATTTTGATCTTTTCCATGTCCCTCAACATAAATATAAAATATAAATATAAAATTAAATGTAAAATACTGAATCTGGACGCGCCCTTGGAACAAAATTCTTGTACTGCCTTTCTTAACAGTATGCTGCAAGATGGGCATTGAAGGGACTTCAAAGCAGAACATAAGGGAACATAAGCAGATATTGTGAGTTTCCTAAGTTCAATCACAGTACTATATAGTTATATAGATCTATTCTTAAGTTCTACTGTTCTGCCTTTCCCCTGCTAAAAAACTAGAGAAACACTGTGTATGCCTGATTTTGAGAGACAGTCTGTTTTTATCTCTTGCCCTGGTGGAATAGTTCGGGAACAGTTCATCCTGTTGGAAATATTATCCCTGTAAAGCTGCCAGCCAGGTCAGCAAGAAGCTCATGTTATCTGCTGATTTTGTGACAGTACTGCTCATAAAACTTAGGAGTTTTGCTAGAGAATTACTGAAACCCACTCACTGTTATCTGAACACTCTTTCATTCATGAATATGCTTGCTTTGTCCATTCAATCCAGCGAAATCTTCTTTACTTCTTTCCTGCCCTTATCATTTCAGCAAAGGCTTCTTTAGATTTAGGGAGAGTCTTGTTACTGTGTCACATTGTTCGTGAATATTGATCTTAGAATTTGTGAAGTCAGACTTTTTGTATATTATTTCTGTGCCATCTACATCCATTTTCAGCTATCTAATTTTTAAAAAGCTTAGTTTTAGAAGGAATTTCAGATTATGTAAGTTGATTGCACATCTTTCTGACCTGCAGAACTTTTTCTTTCTCTGTCTTCTGGTGTCTGTAAGCTTGTTGATGTCTCCTTCAAGAATAGCTGTGGTTTTTTAATATTGGCCATATGGCATAAAGGTAGGTCTAAAGAAAAGGTGTTGGCTTATGACATAGTCCTGCATGGAAAGCACCAGTGTGAAAAGAGATCAGGGAGTCTTCAGCATAAAGCAGCTCTGTCATGGGCAGCAGGGTGTTAAGCTGTCTGTTGTGATTTAAGCCCAGGTGGCAGCTAAGCACCACAAAGCTTTTCGCTCACCCTCTCACACCTCAGTGGGATGTGAAGGAGAAAAAAGACTAAAACTTGTATGTTGGGAGAAGAAGGGGTTAATAATTGAAGCATAAATAACATACAATAATTATAGTAGATAATAATAATGAAAATGATGATAATGAGTATGATAATAAGAGAGGAAGACAAATAAACCGGGAAGAACAGAGATGCACAGTACTATTGCTCATGTTCTGACCAATGCCAGACCCCATCTCCACACCCCCGTCAGCCCCCTTTCCAGGTAACTTCTCCAGTTTATATACCAGGCATGACATTCTATGGTGTCCAATATCCATTTGGCCACTTCAGCTCACCTGTCCTGGCTATGCTCCTTCAGTTTTTTTTTCTGATCCTATTCACTGGCAGAGCATGAGACATAAAAAATTAAGTGTTTAACTTAGTATAAACACTACTTAGCAACAAACAAAATATCAGTGTGTTATCAACGTTATTCTCACACTGACTCTGACCAACTATAGAGAAGAGATGGCCTCTACCTGAACAGAAACCAGGACATTGTTCCTTTGCTTCTTTGAAAAAGAATCATGTAGACTGATGTGTAAAATTTATTTCATAAATTAGTGGTTCTTGTGTTCCTGCATTGCTTCAATGTAGGTTTAGGGCAAAGGTACATTAGCTCAAACTCACCCTGCTGTAGTTCCCAAGGTGTGTGTTTGCTCCATGGACTCCTCATTCAGCTTCTGCCATCTCCCATTACAAGTACAACTTGTGCAATTTGTGTTCTATTATTCCAATCTCCCTATATTATTTCTTAACCAGATTTCCACCTTTACACTGATTTACCCTTTTCCTCAACTGTTAACTATTTCACTATTGAAAGGCCTACCACAGGTCTATTTCCATTGTATCCCACATAATAAATTGAACAACATCCTTGTAAGAAGTTTCTGCTTTAAGCATAAGCCCAAATCTAAACTGGTATTCATTTATCTTTTCAAACCTAATCTGGTCTGTGTACTTATATTAAAGACAGCTATTGCTATCAATTATCTCAATGCTGCAGTTATCATCTAGAATAAAAGTCTCGTAGGAGGCACTTTTCAGCAGTCAGCATGTCTGCTAATCCCTCAAACAAATTCTCTGCCAAACTCATTCACTTACCTGAAGCTGCCTTTTCATGTTTCTGTGTGGTTCGTGTTATCTGTATCTGCAAAAGTCCCCTGAGAGAGCCACTGCACAACCTCCCACTGTTCCAAATGTTGACAGAGGAACACAAACTCTCTTTTCTGTCCTGCCTGAAGAGTTGATGTTCTCTGCCTCTGACTCAAGGGACAGCAAGACTTTTTTTAAGTCTGGAATGTTACAAATACCGCTTGTGGCCTGTCAGAGGGTTGCTCTAGCAATCAGAACTGTCAATTGTAAAGCTGCTGCATATTCCATTTACCCTCTGTACTGCTCAGACTTTTGAGTTCCTTCTCTGTGTTCCTCTGTTTAGTTCTGTTTTATAAATACTGGCTCCCTGCCACATTCAGCTATAATGAGCCGCAGTGTTAATTGATATCAGTAAGTTTACAGAATGCAGGCCACTTCTGTCACCTGACAGAGAACTTTCACTGAGCCTTTGATCTGCTTATGAGTGTTGTCTGCATATCTTTAATGGACTTCCTTCACTGGTAAGGAAGATACTTTTTGAAGAAAGTACCTCATTCTCCCTTGTGCGCAACAGCCCCCTGAAACCTTTCCTGCTTGTTCAGCTCCCTTGTCACAGTGGTGATACTGTACAATGGATTTTGTTAGGCTGGCACTGAACAATAAGTATGAATTGTTTTTCTGCTTTTGCTGGTCATGATTCAAAAGTACTTTGCAATTTCATTTTTTATTTTTTAATGAGTATTAATTTTTTCAGAGCTTAACTAAATCGCACTTTTATTCTGAGGTGTGTGTGTATTGTATGTGTATTTGTAATGTTCTCTCTACTACAAATTCAACCATAGCAGTAGGGAGATCACTTTCTAGAGAACTCAGATCTGTTTAAACACCAGGATTGAGGTCTTTGCTCTCATGCTTCATTTCAAAGGACCGGTCAGATTTACTGTGAGTGATTTAACATCTGGATGAAAAACCACTTGTAGTTAGGGTCTTGGCTTTTGTGCTGCTTTCTTTGAGACTTCTTTGATTATAAAGTCAAGAACTGACTCGGGAGTTCTCATCTTAATCCTGTAGCTTCACTGCAAGAAAGTATGCTACCCAAACAGAATGGGCAGTATTTTTTCCTGCTGTTCAGAGCTTAAGATCACATTCTGACATGGTATCTACTAAGCATATTTACTCAACCAAAGATATATCTGTTAAATGAGCCTCAAGAAAGCCTTTTACACCTATGAAACAGGAAACTTTACCACAAATGCTGCTCCAGGTTCATAAGGGAAAAGGAAGGGAAGAGATATATGGGCTGTGAGCAGACTTCTCAGTCTTCACGGCCAAATGGAGGATGCACTGGTTGACAGAGGAAAAGAGGAAGTCGGTATTGACATAATATGTGATTTACTCGTTCTGTTGTATGCACATATACACAGCTGCCTCACACCCCTTGTGCACTGAGGAATGTCTTTATGCAGGCAGGTGTCAGCTGTTAAGTCAGATGCTTCCAGGCAAACCTTTCTCCACACTGATGAATGTTTATTTGAGAAATAAGAAGAGTTCTTTTGTATCACTTTCATATGGTTTAACCACATAAAAATGACAATAATTTCATTTTTTTAGAAATAGTTTGGGAGGTCTTTGTCTAGAAAATTGTTTACTTTTCCTGTGCAATGTTCAGTTGTCTTTACAGTGCTGGAAGGGACTCTGTCAGGGTTAAACTACATCCCTAGATAATTTTCTTACAACACCTAACACCTTAGAATGATTTGGGGTTTACTATTCACATATGGTGTACACAGGTTCCCTGTGCATATGGGAACTAATCCAGAGCTGTCGCCTACATAGTGCTTTGGCTTAAGACTATAAGTTCTACCTACATCATTTACTTTTTCCAGACTGATTATGGGGGTTGCAAGAGTGTTTTTTTTCTGAAGGCTTGTAGCCCTACTGGGGCAACAACTAATTCTACCAGCTTGTCTTGCCATGAGTAGCTGCTTACTAGCCAGTATCACTTTCTGGTCTCTCTAGCTAGCAGAAGTATTATCTGAGGTGCAGTTCTTGTGGCAATGAGAGGGACATTTCAAAACCGAGGTAACAGTGCATTATTGTCCCTGTTGTTATTCATGACACGACAATGCCTTGAGGCTCCTGTCAAGCTGAGACTCCTATTGTGCTAGCTGATAGAGAAAGACAGAATAAGATAACATCCCTGCAGTAAGATTACAGCCTAAGCAGACAGCATGGACCAAGATCAGGAAAACAAAAAAAACCACCCAAACCAGCACACAGCAGTATTGTTGTGATTTTGTGAACGTGAAGCTGAGACACAGGTGGGAGAATGGTATGATCCAGCTCAGTACTTGAGTCTTCCCTTTGGACCCATACTCACAGGCTAGCCCATGTTTCAGCAGTTCTGGTCCCATTCACCTCTGGAGCTCAGCAAAGAGCCAGGAACAAGATCCTGCTCTCTTGATACTCTCGTCTTCATCTGAATTGCTGGGGCACAATATGATATTGATACCTTTTTTTCCTGTTGAAAGAAAGAAGGAAAATTCATCTCTAATTAAAAATTAGATGTATAGAACTTTACAGATTTACACGTTCATGTCATGTGTTGGAACTTTTTTAAACAGCCAGAAGCTGATAACAAATGCCCAAGTTTAATTCAAAGACCACAGGAAAGATTTTTATTAACTATGTCAATATAGTTTTCCTATTACAAATAGCATAGTTTAACTGGTTTTTGAGAGAATCTCTAACATTTTTAGATTTACATTAATAGCGTGGAATAATTGTCCTGTAGCAGTAACCAGATTTTTCAGATTATTGAGCCTTTTTTGGCCATTGGAGCTTCAAAGTTGATCTCTTTCTTTTATTCAGTGGAGCTGTGAGTATTTACATTATAAAACCCACTGACCATGATTAATTGTGGAAACTGCTTGTTTACGTGGAATTAAGTATATGCATAAGCATTGCTTAGATAAGCCTAATTTATTTAATGGGAATTTCAGACTATACCCTTAGCATTGTGTGTAAGAAAACCTAAAGAAAAAGATTGCCTTGAGCAGTCAGATCTGGTAATTCTGAAACTACTTCAGAAACTACTGAGTCTGCCTATCTTCATGTGCATTATATGTCCATATAGTTGACCAACTCTAAAAAAACTACTAAGATATCCTTACAGAAGAAGGAAATCATTCATTTGGAAAATTAAAAATTTCTGTGATCAGTTTTGGTTTTGAAATTTTGATGATACTTGAAAGAAGTTGTATTTTTGGACCATCCTCTGCTCCCTATTTATTTCCAGTAGGAACTTGTTTTCTTCCATGTTCATTTGAAAAATATTCATATATTTGTATTTTAATACATGTATCACTGATAGACACATACTTATTTCAACACATCCAGCCCTATGAATTGTCTCTTTCCTGTTACTCTTTGCTAGCCATCTCTAAATGTCTCAGTGGTTTTGAATTAATGTAGCTTTTGTTCAATCAGTTCAAATATTCAATGTATTTTATGTCTATCAGCAGAGTTATATATATATATCCTGCAGAGGATGAAAATATTTTGAAATCTGTTTTATATTAAGTACAGTAGTTGAAATATTTTTAAAGTCTAGTTTGTGTTTACATACATAACCACTACTTAGATATTTAGGAGATGGAGATGGACAACTGGTGAACTGATAGACCTAGAACTAGGACAAGTGAGGGGTTTAGGAGCATAGATGCACCAAAGTCCTACTATATAATAAGGCTACAAAAACGTTGTTTCTCTGTTACTGCATGTTAGTACAGCTTTGGGCAGTAGTGAAGGAGAAGGGAGAAGGGATAACATGTATATTTTGGAACAAAACTATGCAATACCTTCACCAGGCTCTGGAAAGTAATATAGGAAGTACCAAACAGATGACTTTCAGCTGTTCTATAAACCAGCAAGTATACAGATTTTTCCTAACATCTATACCTTAACAGCAGCCACAGTCAGCATACAAAGATAGAAATTCCACTTGTGCAAGGTTCCTTTAGGTTGATTCTGTAACTGCTGTATTCACCCTTTAAAGTGTAAGATTCTTGTCTGCTTGAATTTTAATTCTGGTATTGACAGATGCATGTAGGACATTCTCTTTTGTATGCCATGTGCATTGGGAGAGTCAGTTTGGCCAAAAACCCAGAAGAAAAAATAGAGGAATGCACAGGTAAGTACCACATGAAATAAGAGAGGACATACTTCAGCTAGCATCACATAACACTCTACAGTAAGGGCAAAACAGTATTACTACAAAAATGCAGTATTATATATATTTATTAATATTATTATCTCTAGCAGTACAAGTATTCTAGAAACTAACTGGTAAATTTCGTAGGATAATATTATCTCAAAGTGTTGCTAACACCTTTAGCTGTTATAATAATTCTACAGCCATATAGAATTCTATAAGATTATCGCTGGTCTTCTCTGTGCTTCTTAGTACTTTGAAATTCATGTATATCATTTATGGGTTCAGTTATTTGCACATCCCTACTCCACTTTACACGTGTCTGCTCTGTTCTACGTTCTTCACTTTCCATCTATGAAAGCCATAAAAGTCACTTGGGACTACCAAAGTACGAGGGTAAGAGGTATTTGACCTCACAGTTTTGAGGTCCTCTAAGGAATCTCCTCTTTAATGCAGCTGGAAAGAACTGTGAACAAACTGATGTTAGTTACGGGTAGGGCAACAGATGCAACCTGCAACATTCAGAAATTTCAAACACTGGAAAAACAAACCCTTTCTCTTTATGGAAACAAAGCATTTCTTTCTGGAAGAAGAAACAGACACCCTTTACTGAAGAAGCCAAGATGTCCAAAGGGTTTATGTGGCTTCCTAGCCA
Organism: Gymnorhina tibicen; assembly: GCA_013399875.1. Taxonomy (NCBI): domain Eukaryota; kingdom Metazoa; phylum Chordata; class Aves; order Passeriformes; family Artamidae; genus Gymnorhina; species Gymnorhina tibicen. Next base: position 184,595 of record VXAZ01008017.1, read on the forward strand.
CTGAGATGTGAACTGCCAACAGAAACATTTTGCACTTATACCAATAATAAACAAAATGTTGCTAGAGGCAACAGCTACTGCCAGCACTTGAAAAGAAAGAAACTCTGGCAACTAACCATGTATCAAAATAGATTCTGAAGTATAAAAATGCCTTCTTTTCACCACCTACTCAAATATCTTATTTTAGATTGTGCCAAAACTGAAGGGTAGATGATATCCACATTAATTCTGGTTAACAATTTCATGGGAAAAGCTGAGAAGATCTCTCTGCCCGGATCATTCATATGGAGAACATACTCCAGCTTAGCTTAACTGGCTGCCATATGTCACTCCTGTTCCACTGATAAATAGCTCCCAGTACATGTATCCAGATTAGTGTCCTTTGGTGTATGGTCTGGAAAATGACCATGGGAGCTCCTAACTCAGTGTGCAAGATGCATTTATTATTACAAAGGGTTAAACAGATTATTGTCATTGCTACTAACAGAATAGACAATATTGTCTAAAAGCAAACTACAGTGTCGTTAGTGCTTACAGTGAGGCTCAGGATTTTTATAAAATCAGAGAATGTCACCAGCAGATGGAGCACAGTAGGGGAGCAATGTGCCTTTGATCCATCAGGATATCATATAGGGAGGAAAAAAAATTTCTTACATGCTAGCTGTTTACATTTGTTAAAGGTGTTACTTGAAAGGGAGGAAACATGCTCAAAAAATAACTTTATAAAACAAAAAGATGTTAGAATTGTTCAGTGATTGTAGGGTAGTACAATCTTAAATGGTTATTCGTGTAGTGTGTTTGTTAACATGATGTGTTTCACATGCTCTGAGCTATTTCCATTGACTGCAGATCTCAGAGCATCAGAGTGGTTTTTCTCTGCTTCTTCCACAAAATCTGCTTGATTCTGCTGACATGTTTCATAAATTTCCTTCATTATCTGCCTCCATCCTGTTTGGAGCCTGAAGGTAACCTCCTTCATAATCACTCTAAGTTTCTGCCTGGAGTTGCTTTCTTCAAAGACAGGTCCTCTGAGCCTTCCTTTTCCTGAATTTTTAATTTACTCCCTCAGCAGTTGGTTTAAATAATGTCATGCTGGAAAGGAAGCTACTCTTCAGATTTAGAAAACATGGCACTATCTGGCTTTCATGTTTTCATTTTGGATATGGGATTATATATAGGTCAGTGTACAGTTTTGCGTGAATTTGTTGGGGAGGCTATTTTCTTATATTTTCCTTCTGAATGTAGGACTGATTTTTTGTGTATACATTTCTATATACCTCTGAAGTGCTTTCTAGTTGAGACATGAGTGGAAGGCCTAGTATTTTAAACAATTTTCTGTGTTTAGCTGACAGAATTAAGGGGTTGTGTTCAGTACAGCTCAAATAGCAGAAATCTTGTTTTAAGGTGATGAACACTGAAATTCAGTTATCAACAATCCTGTTGATGCAGGATTTACATAGCTAGTTCAGAGAAGAGCTAGTTCAGTGACAGGTGTTCATCCAGGGGTTGAAGATGATCCCCTTCTCTCCCATTGCATCTCTCAAGGCCTTAGTACCTCCTATCGCAACAGCACAGAAAAGTCAGTCAGGAATACCAAAGTTGGATCTTCTGAAAGAAATTTGTGCTCAGCATTTCACTTTTACATTCCTTTGATTAAACTTCTGTTAATATATTCCCTCTTTGTTTTTGTTTAAGATAGGGGGAGAAAACCAGCTAATTAAATCCACTCTGTCTTGAAATACATTGTCCATGCTCCTACAGACAAAAATGCTCCTACTGTAGGACACAAAACGTTTCCTGTGATATTGCAGGAATCCCAGAGACTTGCAGTCCAAGAACTTGTGACAAGAGGTGAAAATGCAGAACTGCAAATATTCATCTTAGCCTCATCCTCCAGCTACAAGAGTGACATTGATCAGAGAAGGAAAATTCCCTTTCATTTACTGTTTCTTCATTCCATCTGTCATTATAATAAGAGAAAAATAAAGGTGAATTTATTCTGTGACTTTCTCTCCTGACCCCTTCACAGATGGGAGATTGGGAAATGGAGCTCTTGCAGTCTTACCTGTGGGGTTGGTTTGCAGACACGAGATGTCTTCTGTTCTCATCTACTATCAAGAGAGACCAATGAGACCGTGATTTTGGCAGATGAGTTGTGCTCTAAACCCAAGCCATCCCTCGTGCAAGCCTGTAATCGTTTTGACTGCCCACCCTCCTGGTATCCTACAGAATGGCAAGAGGTAAGAATTTATGTGTAATCTCAATTTATGACTGCTGAAAGTAGTCATTGCGCACATTTCAGTGGTCAGAGGGCTGGAGCACCTCTCCTACAGGCTGGAGAGCTGCAGCAGAGAGGGCTCAAGGGAGACCTCAGAGCAGCCTGACTGTTGAGGCAGTGTGCCCACAAGAAAGATGAAGAGGGACTTTTGACAAGGACATGTAGCAATAGAACAAAGAGTAATGGATTTAAACTGAAAGAGGCTAGATTTAGTTCAGATATTAGGAAGACCTTTTTTTGTGTGAGGGTAGTGAGGCACTGAAACAGGATGCGCAGGGGAGATGTGGATGCCCCATTCCTGGAAGTGTTCAAGGCCCAGTTGGATGTAGCTTTGAGCAACCTGGTCTAATGGAAGCTGTCCCTGCCCAGTGGGGGGCAGAGAGGGAATGGGGTGGGGTGGAACTAGAAGAACTTTAAGGTTCCTTCCAACGCAAACCATTCTATGATTCTATGATTTTGTTTTAGCCCATCAAGAGGAATCATTAATCATTCTGACAAGCTATTAAATAACTGCAAAGCGTACAAGTTTTGCTCTTAAAAAAATGCATCAGTGTTTCCAGAGGTAAATAATGACTGTAGCTATTTCTAATGCAAAGTTAGTGGAAAACCTTAACAGCTGGCTATAGATTTCAAACAAGAATATCTGGAATATGTTGGTCAGCTGCAGTGAGTGAACTTGGGTTAGCTATGTCAAGGTTTCTAGGAATACTGAACAAGAAGGATTAAGGATAAAAGAGTCTTTAAAGTATTTTGAGTATTTAATGTATTCTCAAATAATAATTTAGTTTAGTTTAATACAAGAAAATTTCCTCATCCTTCAGGTTAAGAAATATGTGCTAAGCACTTCCCTTTGGGAGATGGATGCCTTATTACACTAAATATAAAAACTGCTGTCTACACAATGGGTCTGTACAAGCTTTTCCATCTTTAGAAAGCACCCTGAAATGAATTAATTTTCTGATATCTGGTTGCAAATTAAAATACTTGCATAATTCAAAAGACTTAAAGATGCTTCTTTAAATGGTTGCAATACTACACAGGAAGAAAGATTCCTGCACTGCTGTCAAGACTAAAGGAAAAATTTGCTGTGTGGTGTAGATGTAAGCAAACCACCTGTTTAAATCTTCATTTTTGATGTGTACAAGTCTTCATTCTATACTATGTGAGCATTTTGCATAGTGCTTACATATGTCTATTCAGTGTCTGTATATAAAATCTGGTCTTTACTTAAGAGTCAGGGAGATGTTAATGTACACACCTAATGAAGCTGGTAAGTCCATGAAGCTGGGAGAGCTTTGGGTTTGGGCAACCAACCCAGTAAAAAAAATTATGCCAGTCTGATGGTCTGTCAAAGCTAGGTAAAGAGTCTACAGTTTTAGTCCTGTGTTCAAAACAATTCAGTCTTATTTCATGCTTTGTCTACTGATATTCACACATAACTATATACTTAACTGTACTTTTGAAAATTTCTAGACTATAGGCATAAAAAACATTATATTTGCAAATAGGAAATACTATTCTACTAGTTCATAATGTAATAACGTAAGTCAAGCATTTCAAAATTAGGATATGTGAGAAGGAGCAGCTATGCTTGTTTAAGTCCTATAATTGGCCACAGTCCTTGCAGAAAACAATTTTCTGTAAGTTTATGTGAACAATCAGAAGAGATATACATTATAGTATGAGGAAAAATTTATTTTCTGCTAACAGTGACCATTAGCTGTAGGCCACAGTAGAGCGGTACCAAATTGTTTCTGCTAGAGCTATCTCCAAACAGATTTTTTCAAGACTGGAACATCTTCCTCTACAGTGTAAACATGCGTGCTTCCACCGGTCAAAGTAATTTTTCCAACTGTTCAAGGGCTTTCAAATGCTACTTCTTTGAAAGGCTTAGGAGATCTTAGTGAGGAGGAAGCTTGATTAAGTGTAAAAGCTTTAACAACTATGTTAATCAGAAATTGAAACAAAGTACTCAATTCACACTTGTGGTAACTGGTGTCTTCTCCGGGCTGGGAAGGAACCTGTGCAGTAATTCATTGCTACACTTCAACAAAGGTCATTTTGTAGCTCTTCTGCCTTACTTCCACAGACTTTTCAGGCTGGTCACTGAGTTATTTCCACGCTTACCTTTCACCAGAGGAAAACAGCACAAAACAGCACAAAAAATGTGCTCCTCTACCTACTGTCTTCTGCTTCTATTCAGATGAGTACTGTGACAGAAAAAAACCCTCTAATCCATCAAAATCAATTTCCATTCTCTCATTTTTTAAAGGATGTCTGTGTTCTTTCTTTGCAACACAATCATCTTTACAGGTATTTCCACCCTGTAGGAAAACCAGACCTTGCAGCTCAGCCTCGTGCAGGTTTCCCATCTGAAAACCTGCACCATGAGGCTTGTGCATTGCACTTAGGGATTATTACAGCTGTTGGCTTCTGAGATGTGGAACGAAAAAAAAGCATTTGGAAAGGATGTGAGTGGCTGACACAACTTCTGGAGGTGACCTCCAGTCATGCAGCAAAACTGCTGTGGATCCCTCCAGCAGAAGAAAACCTGAAGAAGGATTTCGTTCCTTGCATTAAAGGACCTACAACACCTCCCCTCTCCCCAGGCTCCTGAGAGGATTCCCCCCATACAGGGCGATGAAGGGCCCTTCAGGAAGGTGCCTTCCTCACCCTAGGGAAGCTTTAAAGCTTCCCCAACATGAAAGGGTAAAATCTGTTCGCCACATAGCCTGGTTTCAATACATTTCTTTGGCCTCATCAGTAGAGTTTGTAATGCTTTTCAAAGCACTCACTCACACTGGTTTAATGGGGGGTTTTTTTACACAAAAAAAACCCTCCAATATATTTAAACTGTAATGACCAGTGTTTTCTTTTCTAAGCCTTTAATGCTTTTAGGGAAGGATTGTCTGAATTAAATGATATTCAAAGCCCCAGTGTGCCTGGCAGATAAACACACAATAATTACCAATGTTGTAACATTACAAACAATTTTTAAAACACATCTTTACGTATTCCAGACTATTTATTTTTAAGTATTTCTGTGTCTTTACTAAATGCATTAGGATCTTTATCATTTTCTGGATCAAAGTATATATATAAGCTTTCATTTTTACAAGGCCCTATACATATCTGTTCTGCACACCTGAAATGAGGGACATCCATTAGTAAATCTTCATCCAACTTTATTACTGAATAAGTGCTATAGTCTCAGTCCCAACATTCCTTATTTGCTCTTGAGTGCTATCTTTGCTCCAAAGATAATTAGAACAATGACTTGAAAACAAAGTCAGCATGGGAAAACTGGTAATATTTTCTTATATTTTCCTAGTTATTTTTAATCCATACCATAAAATGTCTCTTCTAAATCTTCAAGTGTCAGACATTAAAAAACAACTGAGACACCTTCTGAGAAAAAAAATGTTTAGTCCTTTTGCAGGTGCTTTATCTTACTGTGGAGTCATAGCAGAGAACTCATGTTGAGAGCAAGGAAAAAACCTGTATTGTTGCACACCTTGAGTAGAGAGCAGTGTAAAATTAAACCACATGGGACACCATGGAAAGGGACCTGGGGGTCCTGGTCAGTGGAAAGCTGAATATGAGCCAGCAGTGCCCTGGCAGCCAGGAGGGCCAAGTGTGTCCTGGGGTGCATCAGGCCCAGCATCGGCAGCCGGGCAAGGGAGGGGATTGTCCTGCTCTGCTCTGAGCTGGGGTGGCCTCACCTCGAGTGCTGGGGGCACTTTTGGGTGCTACAATATGAGAAAGACATTAAACTATTAGAGAGTGTCCAAAGAAGGGCCGCAAAAATGGTGAAGGGCCTTGAGGGGAAGCCATGTGAGGAGTGGCTGAGGTCACTTGGTCTGTTCAGCCTGGAGGAGACTGAGGGGAGACCTCATTGCAGTCTACATTTGCCTTGTGAGAGGAAGAGGAAGGCAGGCATTGATCTCTTCTCTCTTGTGACCAGTGACAGGACCCAAGGGTATGGCCTGAAGCTGAAGTTTTGTCAGGGGAGGTTTAGGTTGGATATCAGGAAAAGGTTCTTCCCCCAGAGGGTGGTTGGGCACTGGAACAGGCTCCCCAGGGCAGTGGTCACAGCACCAGCCTGACAGAGTTCAAGAAAAATTTGGACAATGCTCTCAGGCACATGGTGTGACTCTTGAGGCTGTCCTGTGCAGGGACAACACTATGTAAGTGAATGAAGTCCAAGAAGCAAGAAAAGATGTGTTTTGCCTCATCTCTGGTAGAGTTGGAAGGGCAGAGAGACTTTGAGATTTGACTGATTGACAGCAGGAACGTTCTTTGTGGTATTCACAGTGTGTAACCCATTTTGTATCTTGTATATGATAACAGTCCTTAGGCAATGTTGGAATAATACTTTTAATCATATTTTTCTTCCTCTCAGGACTGAATTGTCCTCAAATGAGAGGCTGATAAACATTTGCTTCTGTTGAAAACTAATGTTTTTCTTGCTTAATTTTTTGGAAGCCTTTGAGCTTTGTAATATTCTAAATAAGTAGGACAAAAGCTAATTTTACACATTAAAAAGCAAACCAAATATAAAAATGTCTTTCTGCACTTCCTTTCTGTCTTTCAGGGAAAACGTTTATTCTAAATATTCAGGCTAGCATTAAAGTTCATGCAGCTCTTTGTCTAAGAGAGAAGGGCCTTTCAGGACTGCAAGATTTTCTAAAACACTCCCTTTTTAACTGCTTAAGTATACATTTTAATACTTCTTCATATTATTGTCTACTTCTCTTGAATGATTACCACATCACAAGCTATAAGCAACTCCTGATCGTGTCAGTGTAATGCAAGCTCCCCCTTTCCTTTGCTAGAAGAAAGGAGAAAAGGAGTTGAGCTGGCTGAAATGAGCAGAACTGGGAGCCTGTTACCAGCCTCAGGAAAAGGATCCTCGGGAAAAAGGGCTGAGCAACTAAATTTACAAAAAATATTCAGGAAAGCTACTAAATTTGGTTATTCAAAATTTCCTGCCCTGCTTGAGTAGAAAAATGGATACAGAGAAGGATTTACATTAAAGACAGAGGGGAGGTGTATTCTCTGGATATTATCATCTCAATTTACTTATCTACAGCTGGACAAGACTTTTCCACTCTCTCTGACATTGTCAGTAGTCACTGTCAGAGCTCAGACAGAGATATTGGTATTTAGATTCTCCACATCACATGCAAGTGTCTCCTTTTCCAGGTGGAGAGGACAAATTTTCCACCTCTATACTGCAATGCTGACTCACTGTTTCCATGTCTTTTGTACCAATACCTTAAAACAGAACATTTCAGCGATATTGAAGCAGTTTTCTAAGTATTAGCAAAATAAGCTGCTTCCATTTTCCAAAATATTTTTTACTTCTTTAAAAGCAGCCTACTTTGAGGTCTCTGAAATATTTAGTTTATGTTTTCTGTTTGGCCAAGACCAAGTGTTGATTTCTACCCTAATTCACAAGTGTATTTTGCAGCAAGTGGGGTGGTGCAGGTGTAACATAAGGTGTCTGTCTATCTTTTCTCACAGTGTTCACAGACCTGTGGTGGTGGTGTCCAGAAGCGGGATACACTCTGTAAGCAGCGCCTGGCAGATGGAAGCTTGTTAGAGCTGCCAGAAACCTTCTGCTCTGTGCCAAGGACCATTACACAACAAGCCTGCAAAAATGAGGATTGTCCCAGTGAGTGGCTTCTCTCTGACTGGACACAGGTATGCTCTTCATATGTGTGAGCATTGTACAGATCTTGGAGATGAAGTTCCTAAGCAAATTGGGATAGAGGAGCCAAATAAGGTCAGACCCCACAAAGCATGTTATGCCCAGTTTTGCCCTGTAATCTGTCCTGATCACCCTGGTTGGGGTTGTTATCACTAGCTCCATGTTCCTCTTTGGCGACCACAGATGTGCTTTAGCCATCTGGCCAAACCATTAAGACCCTTCTGGTGTAAACACAAGTCATGTTCAAAACAATAAATCCCTGTCTCTGTCCCTGCCTATGCTTATTATTCCATCCAAGGCATTGATGAAGAATAATCTTTATTATCCTAGGCTAACTCTTTGCTCCCAAAATCTAGCTGTTCTGATGTAAATAGTCTTTTCCTCTTGGGGCCACTCCAGCCCTTTCCTATGATAAAGAGAAGAGAAAAGAAGAGGAGGGGAGGGAACAGGAGGAGAGGGGAAGGGGAAGGGAGGAGAGATATTATAAAAATATAATTTGACCTTATAAGGTCAAAGCAAAGGCAAAGGTTCATGCCAGTAAGCATGAAAATCATTCCACATCTTGCAGTCTCTGCCACCACTCTTCCAGTCCTCTTTCATGGAAGGTAGTGGAAATTGCCATGTGGAAATTGTAAAAGACATGCCAACCTCTCTACGGAGCTGTCCGACCTGCACCCTTCTTAGGGTGATCTGTCTGGGCATTTTACTCAAATTAGTGGATGTTTTCATAAAGTCTTCTGCAAGGAGACACATAGCCATTCTGGCAGTGAAGATGGTGATTACAGTGCTCTACCCATTTTCCAGCTCTTTTTACAGACTGCTGCTTGGGTTCCAGAGCAAAGGCACTGCCTGTATTTAATTTTCCATGATGCTGTATGCATAAATATGAAACTGAATAAGCATGATAAAGTCCATCAAACAATGTCCACCTACACAACAAGCAGCATAGTCTGGTATTAGAGGGTTTATACTCTTCTGTGTAAGCCATGCGTAATAACTACAAGGCTGAGGTAATTAATACTCATCCCTTTATTATTCCTAAATAGATTTGCAACAGCAAAAGTTAAAGATTAAGCTTAGGTCAGATTTTATCAGACCAGAATGCAACTGTGATCTCCAATTTAATGAAGTCTGGTCTTGGACATGAGCAGGAGTTTTTCCAGCCAGCAGACACAGACACATAGAAACAAAGTGCAAAGACTGGCTTTGAACTGTAGCACAGTACCATTAAAACAAGGGACACCATCAGACAGAGAAGAAGTCCTAACAGGAGCATGGAAAGAATCTAAGCCTTACAGGACAGAAAATAACAGATATTTCATCTCGTTAACCGTGCCTGCACTGTTTGTAGCTGCGCAGTCAGATGCTGCTCTGCTTTATTCCACTGGAACATTTTGAAAACTGTAACTGTTCTATCCTGTGGTGTATGTTTGCAATGTGGATATGGGAGGCGAGGAGGGAGTGCGTGACAAGGAGCACCTTTTTTGTTTATCCTAATGTTTCTCATCCTGTTCCTAGTGTTCAGTGAGCTGTGGAGAAGGCACACAAAGTCGAAATGCTATTTGCAGAAAGATGCTGAAAACTGGGGGCTTTGTTATCATCAATTCCTCACTCTGCCTCCCTTTGCCATTCTCATCCTTGATCAGGCCCTGTGCACTAGGCCCCTGTGCAAGTAAGTGGGAAAGGTGTTTGGCATTGTCTGGGAAAAAGGGGCTTGGAATTCCTTCACTAAGCAATCCATGCTATTTCCTGCTCCATGCCTTCTTTCGTGGTAGTGTTACTCAGTCTTGTGGAGTGGGTTTTCTGTCTGTGAACAAGTCAAGCCAGTGGAGGAGCACTACAGATTTTACTAATGGAGCTGGATGTGAGCCAGTGTGCTGGAAGGGAACTACTAGCTTCTGGAAGAACTGGCTCAAAATTCTCACCAAAGTCTAGATCTGAATTTCACAGGTGGAATGTAGAGGCTCAGAGATACAGCACAGGAGCCTGAGGGCAGGTGCAAATAAATTCCCTGCTAGAACAGCTGCAAGGAAAATGGTTGGTAAGGTGATGATGATCATTTAGAAACTTATTATTTCATTATGTCACTCCAAATCCTCTATGACCTGGGATTTCTAATGAACTATGCAACACACGTTAGATGTATTTTATGTTGGTAGTTCATGCATTTGTTGTTGCCCATCACAGTCCCTCTTATACTCTTCGCTAGTTTGCAGTAAGCCAGTTGAATATGTAAAAGTCAGCCTAGCCTCAGCTTGACTCTGAAACAGCTGAATGTTGAGTATGAAGGGAGAAAAGAAGATCTGATGTTTAGAACCAAAGCTTGGACCAAATGTTGCATGGTATTTACTAATAATATGCCTGTGCAGCTTAATTTAGTGCTTCATAATAAAGATCTCTGGCACAGAGATCTGGAAACCAGAAGGACACACTGAACTAGCGCACTTTAATGGTATTTACCATGTTTTTAAGCCTAGCCCAGAGTTTTGTTCTGTTCAACATTACTCCTTCAGGTAGCAAGACTCATTTTTCCTTACTGTTGTGACCTGCAAGATCACGTTGTCTTTGACGGTTTGGATGGTAAACACTTCTCTATTCAATGTATTTCTCAAGTAACAGTCTTTGTTTAAGAATTTTAACAACATGAACTTTATTTCCACTCAAGTTTTCTCTCTCCCATAAAGCTTTTGTCCCTGGCTATTTGGTTTCTGCATATACTGTGGGCTACTTTTGCATTCCTAAAGTGTGTCTTGTTATTATTCTTATTTTGATTGTTCGAATTTAATGTCCAGCAGCTGGTGGCCAGTTTCTCCCATTACTGCCTAATGGGTCAAATGCTGCCCACAACAATGTAAACTACTTGTTTTGTTTAATGGTATCACATACTAATAATATAATGATATTTCAGGGCACAACAGACCAGCTCATAAGCAAAGCCCCCATATTATGGCTGTAAAGCAAGTTTACATCCAGACAAGGAAACAGAAGAAACTGCACTTCATTGTGGGTGGATATGCCTACCTGCTGCCCAAAACTTCTGTTATCCTCCGATGTCCTACCAGGAGGTTCAGGAAATCAATGATCACGTGGGAGAAGGATGACAAGAGGCTTGTCAGTTCAGCTCACATCACCATTGCGCCCTACGGGTACATGAAAATCCATCATTTGAAGCCTTCAGACACTGGGACATACACCTGCACAGCAGGGCCAGCCCGGGAGCATTTCATAATTAAACTGATTGGAAGCAACAAGAAGATCATTGCTGGGCAGCCAGCTGCTATTAGGGAGGAAGAGGGCATGAGGAAGGCTGGCTTAAATGATGCCTTGCGAACAGAGGATAAACATCTCAATGGGATTTTCTTCAATGGTAGCAAGGCTGAAAAGCGAGGACACCTTGCTAACCCCAGCAGATGGTATGACAATATTGTCTCGAGGCTGCTACAGCTCAGGGGCTGGCCAGGGGAAAATTTGGAGTCCTGGGAAGCCCAGGAGTCTGTGGAGAGAAATGCATCCTCAGAGGAGGATCAGAGCCGGGAGCATAGCCTGCCATTTACTATGGTCACAGAGCAGAAACGCTTGGATGATATCATAAGGAATTTGTCGCAACAGCCTGAGGAGCTTAGAGATACCTACACTGAACAGCTTGTTGTGCAGCTGGCTCGTGAGGTTTTCAAAAGCCACCTGGAGCACCAGGAATTCGTCCTCAAAGCATCAAGGCGAAAAGTTGATTCAGCCTCAGTGGAGTACCCTTTCCACAGATGTGTTTCTGGATTTACCAGCTCCCTGAGGACATCATCTGCTGAAGCATTTATTCCCACCTCTGTAGACCTGGCAAATGGCTTGCAGAGGCCTCCTCAAAAGCCTGCCATCCTCCGAAAGATTTCAGCAGCACAACAACTTTCTGCTTCAGAGGTTGTCACCCACCTGGGACAGACAGTGGTCCTAGCAAGTGGCACACTGAGTGTGCTGCTTCACTGTGAAGCAGTGGGAAACCCAAAGCCCACCATCAGCTGGGCTAAGAATGGAGAGGAAGTGAAATACAATGATAGGTAAAGCATGTTATTTAACTTTTAAGAAAACAATTGGTATTTTGACTCTTCACTTTCCGTGTTGTACTGCTTGTCAGTCCTGTGGACAAAACCATATTTTGCTGTAGTCTGATGTCATAACAGAAAGAAGGGCAAGTGCATGTGAAGTGGTAAATGGGGTAAACAGAGCACTGTAACTCTTCAGCAAGGTCTGGATAGTGGGTCAGGCTGGTGTGGCAGACAGGAACCTTACTTCTTCTTGAGTAGGTAAAAAAGAAGGGATTGTAAAGTACTAAAGGACATAAGTGCCTAATACAGTCAACAGAGCACTCCGCATCCGGAGACTGGGAGCCTTAGTTTATTTTCCCATCTGAAGGTGGAGATTTTTGCTATGAAGATTGGTACTGAGAAATGAAAACTGGTTGTTGGTTGTTACTATTGTCCTCTGTTGGAGCTATGAACTGCATTTCTCCCAGTGCTCCAGGAGGGCCTGACAGACATGGCTGTGGTAAGAGGAGATGGAGGAAGTGAGGCTTCGTCCTTCCACATGTGTATCCGTGCATTGAACTGCCCCAGGATAAACCTCAGTGGGCATTACAGTCACCATTAACTGCATGTGTTCTGACAAAGGCTGTAAACTATGGAACCACACTTCATGGCTATTTGCAGCTTTGCTGTCATCTCAACAGACTGGCCATTTAGCATTAGTCTTCTCAGGTGAATTGGTGAATCCTCATCTGTTTAAACTCAGGAGTGCTGGTCCCAGGTGTAACTTGAGAAGTTGACATATCAAAATGCTTTTATCAGTATACCACAAAAATTACGCTGTTTTTCCTTCAGGTAGCCTTTACTTTCCTGTTGCTCCACATTATTCATTTGTGTAGAAGAGCACACAAAAAGAGGTTATTTTCAGTACTAGTTGTATGCTTAACTGTTGATAGCATACATTTTTATCATGTCTGTGCTTGGGATTTTATATTTTGGCTTTGTTCTGTGAGAAATCACTATATAAGAACAGGAAAAGAGTGTAGTAGGCAGTAATAATGACCAACATAGTACAACAAAGTTGTCCAGGGATCTGCTAGGAGCTCCTTCTGCACGAGATACTGACCTCAGTTAATACATCTGCATTTAGTATTAAGGTCAGCCTAGGATGTGAGAAAAGATGGGCCAAAACAAAAATTAATCTCCAGTGTAGTGCCCTTGGATCACCCAGTAAAGTCTTGATTTAGGTAAAACTGCCCCTTCTGTACAGTTATGAAATTAGTTTATTAGCTTCTTCTTTACTTTGACTACTGAATCACTGAAAAAATAATTGCATTCTGTAATGATCTAAGTTTCCTGGTTCTTGCCTCTCTGCCCAAAGGCGAATAATTATATTAAATTTAACACACAGAAAAATGGTAACTTCTGAAGGGGCAGAGGTCACTAAGAACAAGAATGTATCTCTGGTGGAAATCACATGCAGTCATAATCATGACTTGGACATACAGAATCCCTTCATTTGGACATATTCTTGTGAAAATATCTGTATGCCACCCCCAAAAAAGTTTCATATATATAGGTTTTCATCCAGTGGTTATATCCCATTAGAGTTGGTTCACTAAGGTGGTGTTGTTTTTTTTTCGCTACTTGAAATGACTGTAACTTCTGTGGTGTCCATGAAAGGGAAGGGACATTACATAAAGTTCTCATATGATGAATGCTAGTCACTACAGTCACGAGAAAATGGCAAGTTTATTTCACACCCAATAAGCTGTCATGGCATCACAACAAGCAGATTAATTTATCTGAAATAAAGGAGTCTTATATGATTCCTGAAATTTTAGTTCAGATATTTTTATGTATAATTTTAAAGTTACCTTTCAACCTTTATTTTTCCCATTCAGTTTGGCTGAAATAGCCTTAAATGGTGTGCTTTGTTTCTGAATTATCAGTCAGTTTTGTGTGCGCTCAAAACTTCTATCAGAAAGACTCAGGAAGGTATCATTTGTTTTCCAGTTACTAGAGTAAGTCACTGACAACTCTTCTTTAAATGTTGAGGCAGTTTCCACTTTATGAACTTCCTTCTGTACTCATCATTTATAGTTCCTCCAGGTTGGTGTGTGGGGGAGGAAATGACCGTGCTCTGAGCTTGAGATGTAACTCAACACCTGTATCTATGGAGTTAATGGAAGTTTAGAAATCATGGTGTGTAAAAAAGTTTTTTTATGGATTTTTTTCACTGGGTTCTCCAAGAGCAGTGTTCTGGTTTTGGCTCAGAATGCTCTTGCTGCCTATCAGTCAGCTGTGTCAATGAGAGCTGCAGTTTAAGCAGTCTTACAGTGTACTTATGTAAACTGCAAGGCCATCTACATGTGGTGGTGTCTGGTATGCTTGAGCTGTCTTTCAGCTCTGCAGTTTGTTTTCTTCGAACTTTGGTAGCCATTGCATGGAGAAGAGGATTTTCCAGCCCACCTCTGTCTTAATGGGAATAAGAAAATAAATACAGGTGGGCTTGCCTGTACTAGTATCGAAGAGATGGTTGAGAAAGGTCAGAGAGTAGTGCTGAAGTTCCTCAGGTCACACCCTGTTGATTCGGAGGGTGTTCTGGTGGGGTGCCATGACCTTCCAAATCGACTCCAGCAGAAAGCCGCTCGGCAGGGCCACTACACTCACACATACACACACACACACACCAGATAGCTTATTCGACAAATTGACAGCAAAGAGATGGGAAGGGTCTCCATGTACAGTTCCATGGGAGAAGTTTATTCCAGCCCCACCCATGAAGGATTCCGGTGACGAGAAGACACAGAACAATGTGGGGTCCAGGATTATATATGGGGGTGGGGAAAGCATCAGGGACCAATGGTCTGAGGGCACAGGGGCGGTACATAGGCAGGACTGGATACGGGAACCAGTGGGGAAACTCTGAGGGAGTGGCAAAGGAAAAAGGACCAATGGGAGAGTGGGGAAGGGAGAAGTTTCTAGGGCAAGGGTCTTATAGGGTAGAAGGAGGCAGGAAGGCCAACTGGCCAACCGAGGAAGCAGAACTGAGGTAGATTAACATAATGGAACAGAGCATTGTGGGAGAGGCCTTTTCTGTCACCATAACCTGGGGAGGATTTCTGTCTCTAGGGACAGTCCCACCAATGGACTCACTTGTGCTATGGGCCCCACGGCCCCCACAACACCCCACTGAATAAACTGAGATTTCAGAAGTACTTAGTTGGTATTGCGATTTTTAGAGAGTAGGCTGCTGGTTTGAGGTTGGGTGACAGCTACCTGTTCTGTACATACAAACTACTCAGATAGAGGCATTCACTTTCATACTTTGTGGCCATGGATTTTGTCTAAGCCAGTAATGATGGTTGATGTATGGCTTTATTCCCATTGCCCCATTCCATGAGCTGTTTCATCCACCTGAAACTATGACTCCTATTGCATAGCTATCCTTGCAAAAATTAATTCCTTTAGCTTTAGTCTAGGTACGGTCACAAAGAGATATAACAAAGGCCCCAAAAAAGTGCTGGTTTTCAGTTACTCAGTAGAATGAAAACAAATGCCATAAAAAGCTGCAGCTGTTGAAAATATCTGTGGTTCCAGTAAAAGATCCCCGACTTGTGTCTGCATGTTCAGCCTGAGTGCATATTTAACAGAAGGGTCCATACTCTCTCCTAAGATTAAAGTGTCAGGTTTACACCAGCATGGGTTCCGAGCGCAATTTCAGAGCCTATTAGTATCTATCAAAGTCTGTAGAGTGCTGTATATGTTGGAAAATGTTTTATTTTAGAGAAAATTCAGATTAGGTTCCTTAGAGATCGGTTTTAAAAGTGAAAAATCTTTGAGGAATTTATAAATTGTTTAGTAAGCCTTGCAAGTATGCTGCAATTTCTATCACTGGGGACCCACTGGTACTTGATAATTCAACTTCTCTAAAACAGAAATATATTTTATAAATGGTCATGAAGCAGCATGTGTAGAGTAAGTGTTTGCGAGGTGCTGTCTGATTTAGTCATTGATATATGTCCTGCAAAGTATGTTTTTGTCTTGGAGGCAATGCAGTGTGGAACAATTGAGATGAGACTGATTAAATATTAAGTTGCATTATTTTCAGTCCATAAATGAGATTCTGAAGACATGCTGGTGACATAAAGAATTGCTACAGCTGGTATTTTTTTCCACCCCTGACAAGCAACAAAATACTTAACAAAAAGAGCGATCAACGAGCAAATAGGGAATTCAGCCAAAATAATTCTATACAAAGAGGACTAATAAAGTATCTGCTTTCAAGAAAAGCAGTCATGCCAAACTGTGATGCACAAATAACAGAATTATTGAAAAGAAAAGGACATTATGTTTGGAGAAGGACATTGAAACTTGGGTTGAAAAGATAGGAAGATGGAGCTGTGTTGGAGTTTATTTTTTTAAAAAGGCAAGTATCTACCTGGACTGTTTCTGTTTCTAAAAATACTTGTACTGGATCTTGAGGTGACTTAAGCTGACAGAGAGAGATTTATGTTAGGAGAGGTGATTAACAACAAACAAATTATGCATCCTTGCATTTTATAAGGTGTAATATTAGGCAAGTTCTTTCCTCAGCCTGAAGGTGTCAGAAACATTTATTAAAATTATTTTAGGGGTCTTGTAAGCATTAGTTTGATGTAAACTGGAAGATCTGCCTACATACTATATTTGCACACATGCAGACAGAACACAGAGAACTTTTAAATGTTACAGGCTGTTACAATCTGGGACAGCTTCTGAAGATTTAATGAATTCCATGCGACAATTGAAGCAGTCAGTGTAAAACTAAAAATTCACGTGTGATATACTGATGCATGCTAACATGAGTTCTGCAAGTAAAAAGATCTGTTGCTGTCACTGTTAGCAGTGGCTATCTAGTCAGCCCTGCTTATGACTAAGAGGTAAGAAAAACATCCTTGACAGCAGAAGTGGGAAGGGAATTATTTCAGTCATTTGTGGTTTTTTGTGCAAACATAGATGCAATTTTAAAAGTATTAATGTTTGTTTGGCAAACGTGCATTTTTATAAGCCTTTACAAAACTTGTTTAACAACAGGCAGCTCTTTTATTGATAATGACTATTTTTATTATTACTCACAAAAGGGTAAAAAAACAATATTAACTCTGGAGCTTTTTCCTAGAATAGATTTTGCTGGGTGGCCCTAATCTGGTTTGTTTTAGAGATCTACCACCCACAGTGTTGTGCAAAATCAAGTATCTGTGGGTTTTTGGTCCATAAGACAACAATTTTTATTGTGGGGATGGGAGCGTAAAGAAACTCATCATTTCCAGGATCTGTGAGCAGACTTTTATTACATGTGTTTTACAGGCATATCCCTCCCCCAATTTCACCCTTGCCACTGTCAATCACAGCCTCAACTAAGGGTTTACAAGCAACAGCTGCTGAAAGTTGCTGATGAGAACAGTATGATTAGATTTTATTAACAGTTTCAGCTAAAAAGAAAACTAAGAGAAAGGAACAGTAATCATGAAACACACTATGATGAAAATATGGGTACATAAGCATTGACAGGAGCCCATGGACTGAATACTTGCTGAAACAGGTATATGTCAGGATCTGATGAGTCCTACCACTGCAAAACCAGACAGTGAAAAGAGGCAGTTCATAAGAGCACTGAGGCCTTATTAATTCCATTTAACCATAGGCAGTACACTGAGATCATGATACGCTCCTCTTACTGGCAGAGGAGAGTTGGTTCAGCCCAAGAAGGCACTGAGAATTCCTCTCTATCTTCACTGACTATTAGGGGAGCAACAAGACTGCCGAATTTGTACAAGCTGCCCATCAATTAAAGAATCTGAACCTATTTCAGGCCTTAACACTGAGCCTGTGGTTCTCTTCACTTCTCTGTGCACTGCTTCGGCATGCTTCACGATTTTTTCCCTTGAAATAATTCGGCTTTTTCTTCACTATTGCTACTCCTGTGTTGCAGAACTGGAAGACAGCAATGCTAGGGAACTCACTCAACATCATGCAGAAGTGGCACAGCAGAGGAGGAAGTTTCACTGGGCAGATGTACTAATTACTTGGCAATCTTTTTTTTAATACACATACCAGCAGTAGAAGACTAAAGTCTAATTTAATAATCACAACTTACAGTTTCAGTGTAAGAATTTAAATTTCTTCATAGATTTTTAAACATAACCTAAAGGCCTGACCTATGAAAAAATATTACTTAAGCCTGAAAATTCCCAGTAAGTATGTTCATGTTCACACAGACTGAGACTATTTCATCTTTCTTTCTGCTTTATGCCAGGTTGCTCCTTCAGCCTGATGACTCCTTGCAGATTTTAGCACCTGTGGAAGCTGATGTGGGTTTCTATGCTTGCAATGCATCCAATGCCCTGGGATCAGACTCTGTCTCCATTGCTGTCACCTTGGCAGGTAATCAACCTCTGTGATTGCAGGATGGTCCATGTTACTGGTGTGAATCTGGACAGAAGTTGTTTGTGGGGGAACAGATGGCTGCTAAACTGTGTAACATGGGTCAACAGACGTACACTGGGGGAAATGCAGGGTGTGAGCTTTGCAAAAACCTGAGGCATAGTCCAGCTTTCACAGATAGTTTGGGAGGTTTTTGTATCTCTGCAAGACATCAATGCTTTTTCTCGCTTGCATCTGACATGCTCTTAGAGCAGTGCCTATCCTGGTTACTTGCAGCCTATAGGGGCAGTGCAGTCCAAGCCTCTGAACTTCTGTGCTTCATTTTAAACCTAACACTGATCTCTTCAAGTCTAACAGATGGATTGCAGGACTTTCTCAGGTGTACATTAGCCAAGCCAGAAAACTTCCGGGGCTGAATAGCTGTCCTTTACAGATCAAACACTGTTTCATATTTGATCACAAGCGTGGCTGACACTGTTTCAATTGTAGCAAATAGAGGGTCTCAAAAAATTAGATTCCATGTTTCTGTTCCTCTAGTAACAGGTTTTAAAGCAGACTAAATATCCTGCGCTGGTTTAGGATTTAATTCTAAAGAAAACTCATCCAGATAAAAACCGATGGCAAAGGGAGTTAGAAGGATGAGTCCAGCTTCTTCCAGGTTCACTGGCAGACATCGTCAGCAGGCTCACAGCCACATCAGGACTACCAGAAGGGTGGAGCTGCACACGTGAATGAAGAGCTGTTGAGAAAGACATAGGAACAGAACAGACAATGACAGCTAATGGCTGTGACAGGGCAGAGAGGTCTTACAGAAGGAGGATCCTATTTATAACCAAGGCAAAAAGAAACACTCTAGGAATGCTGGAAAACTTAATGATTTTGCAGACTTACCCATTTCACTGCTTCACCATGTGGAAACGCTTGGAGGCTTCCAATGCATAGGCAGCAACCACCAGCTGCCAGTGTATCCATGTATGACTAGAGGAAGGAATAACTGGTGATAAGCTTTAATTTTTAAAAATAAGTTTTTTACACCAAACACAGAGAAAATTTCAATTAAGAGAAGCACAAAGAAAATGTAAGAAGGCAACAGTGCATAAAAGTGAAGCTCAGAAGATCAGTAAATCAACTAGAAGGAGACTTTGTCTTGTCCTTTAGCAGAATGGGTGAATCTTCTAGAGCAAAATAGAAACATCTGCGTTGGAGCTACAAATTACTTGTAGGCAAAACCAAAGAGACTGATTCTTTTTACACTACTACTATCAGAAATGCCTTGGCTGAATTCCAGGCAGCAGGGTAGCAGTGCTGCTGTTAGGATAGTGTCATATTTTAGAAGGAGCAATTCCACACTAAATCTCTGACGTTGCACCAGCATGAAGCTGAACATGAGGTTAAAAAATCGTCAGCCAAAACTGCTCTTCTGTCCACATTGTTCCAGTGAGTGTAAAAGCCATAGTTTTTGTAAACGTGATTTGTAGAAACAATTTTGGGTGACACTGTAAAAAATATACTGAGCATTAGGTATACATGTGGCACAGGAAGGCTAGTAGCTTTTTGATTATAATTAATTATCAAAGCTATAATTTAAACTACTAGGTGAATTAATATTCATGCTCCCCAGACTCAAGCAGAACTCCTCTTAGGAACTGGTATACTTTTGCATCTCACATCCAAGGCAAAGAGCTGAACAGCCTATAAAATGAGGCCATAAATATCAAAGTGAAATACTGAGCAGTTTTTGGAACAAAGTAACAATCTTTTTGGCATAATGGAAGTGTTTTCTCCAAAA
This sequence comes from Gymnorhina tibicen, assembly GCA_013399875.1. Lineage (NCBI taxonomy): Eukaryota > Metazoa > Chordata > Aves > Passeriformes > Artamidae > Gymnorhina > Gymnorhina tibicen. Next base: position 204,817 of record VXAZ01008017.1, read on the forward strand.
AACCTGGAAAGCTGAGATCATCTTTAGAGGAATCAAGAGTGGGGCTGAAAGCTTATTTCATTGAAGAATTTTCTGATTCATTTAACACATGCATGGAAAAAAAAGACAGTGGAATATGCTCCTTTTTGTTTTCTCAATGGTTTCCTACTCATTTATGGGTTGAACAGCTAAAAGATTTTTAATCTTGCGGTGGGATTTTGGGAAGCAATCAGGAAAATAAAAGGTTGATGGATAGGTGAAGAATTTTTCTTTCTTTTCTTTAGACATCTACAGAAAGTATCAAAACTTTTGGAGGTATTGCAGCAGTAAAATATAGTATTTTACCTAGCTATTCTTGGGCATTAAAATCACCAAAATAAAAAAATGTAAAGTACAAAAAAAGAACAAACTGATATGACAGGAATTCCATATTAATGGTATATTTTAAAAGCCCTGGAAATACAGCTATATGGAGAAATTTATATTTAAAGCTGAATTAAATTTTCAGAACACTCCATGGGCTCAATGACATTAAATTCTTTTTCTCATGTCCATCTTTTCTTTGTTGGTCAGCTCCAAATTAACCTACAAGTAAAGCTAGTGATAAACATTAGCCTAAAACTGCAGCTTTTGGAGGCAAACGATGATATCTGAACTGGTTTTGTATCTGACATTTATTTTAAATTGGAAAAAAAAAGGTATTTATAGATTTTTGGAAAATGATGTGTGTGAAAATGCAACACTGAGTCAAAAACACCCAAGTCCCATGCCATTTAAAGTAATTTTGCTATGTTCTGCTACTCCTGTCATGTCCTAACTGCAGAGCATTTTCTCTTGAGACAGGGGAGCACCTTAATTCAGCTCTTGTCAGCTCTGCTGCATTAGTCCTCTCTCTCTCAAAGCTAAGCTTGGGTACCTCTGTCCTGTTTTGTAGGCATCCCTTTAGAGTAGACCTGCAAAAGGACTTGCAGAAGTCTTCTTGAGCCATTGGTGGTGGATAACTTCATAAGTTATCCCACAAAGACAGCCACAACAGCAGAGAAACACCTTGGCTCACTTGCTGTCACCAGTGTTGAAAGCACACTTTATTGTGGGCAAAGCAGTAGCTCTATTAGAGATAAACCCCTTCCCATCAGATAACCTGTTTTGTTTTATCTAAAACCTGTAGAAACAGTGTTTTGCATTAATGCAGTTTATGTCCCTCATCTTCTTCTGCTAGCCATTATGAGAAAACTTTCTGGTTATGGTCTGGTCTTCCCCATCCCAGTGTTTCCCCATGGTTAAGGAAACCATGATCGTTGTGTAGAAACAGCTTGCACATTGCGCTGAACTTCCTCCCCTGTTAATGTGCCTGTAGCCATCACTCAAACAACCTTTGTTTGGTCTTCACCAAAGGGTGGTAGTGCAGTTGCAGCGCCAGGCAAGCATCTTGCTGCAGCTCCAGTTGTGCTGGTGTTTATTGATTCAGCTGGTTCTCCTGTATGACCATATGGCTTTAATGCTATTCTGCCTCTGCTTCAAGTGTGCTTTTTCTTTTTTCAAGGGAGCTTTACGCATGGAATTTGGTTACACTGAAATATTATAAAAAGCAGGTGGCCTCACACTTCAGCATTTTCCCTTATCCACCTGTCTGTTGTGTGTACTTTCACAGGGAATGTTCCAGCCCATCTATCCTGTGTGAGGCCAGTGTGCTTAGTATGATAAACTGTGGTGCTTCTTTTGTGCAGGAAAGCCACTGATAAAGGCATCAAGAGCTACTGTGATCAACACTGAATCACCTGCTGTCACTGTTGACATTGGAAGCATGGTGAAAACAATCCAGAAAGCAAATGTTACCATTAACTGCCAGGTTGCAGGTAAAAAATTCTTCTCTCCCATGCAGGTGTCTTCGGCTATAAATTTCTGTGGGATTCTTTGCTAAATTGGTATCTCCAGTTGCAGCTGAGTGAAATTTCAAGGTTTTCCTAGCTCTCAGGCAAACTTCATTGCTTCCATTAATCCTTATCATAGAACTTGTCCTCTTTTTATCCATTTCAAACAAGGCAAGTGTAATGGCTTAGGAAAATTGGGCTCATAAAAAAATTGAGTCAATGTGACAGGCATAGTTGTTGGATATACACCATGTGGTGTGGATGCAACAAAACTGATACACGTGGCTACCTGTTGGGGATCTTTGGTGAGAATATACAAGCATGGACTGATTAATTTCATCATTGATGGGGTTTTTAAAGATCACTCCAGTTAGTTTCTGTTTTTCCTTTTTTTTTTTTCATCTTGGGAGTGCAGGAGTTCAGAGGAATTCTACTGAAAGAGGGTTCTCCCTAAAACTGTTTTCTAGTCAGAGACTGAATGTTCCTCAGTCTTACACTGACAGTTTGCCTCTTTCTAATGGCAACCAAAATTGGGTGACCTTATCTGTTTGTGGCAGTCCTATGGCTGTTGGTGGGAATGATGTTGATATGGGGAGGAGGAGTGGGGGAAGGGAGAGAGCTGGGAAATCTCTGAAGACCTGGGGCCAGACCATGGATTCAATTTTATGCATAGTATGAGGAAGCATAGGAGGGAGGGGAGCAACTTCTAAACATTAACTGAGCCATGCTGAGTATTACATAAATATCTGCCCTGGAGACTTGTATGAAGTCCCTTAGACCCTTGCTTTAGTTTCTTATCCTTAGCAGCTACTTCAGATAACTCTAAACAAGCATCTTCACTGCAAATATACGAATGTTGTGGCTTTTTTACACTTTGTGCTCACTTTAAGCATTTAGTGGTTGTAAGTTTTCCTTCTTTAAGTGCTGCCAATCAAACCCTTAGGCAAATTCTAACCTGAAAAGAGTGTTTGTTTCAAGTTTCATTGTTTGTTCATTTGTCCCTTAGTGAAACATACACAATAGCTGTGCGTATTATGTTTGCAAAAGCAAAACACTCACCTGTGATCACAATTTATCAATCAGTCTCAGTGGGATGAAGGAAGGAAAAGTGAGGTATCATTTTTCCTAGGTTCATGAAGGAGAAAGTTCAGTTATTCCCTTGGCCTCTCAACATAGGCACTAGATGCTCTCTTGCAATCAGACTGGTGTCCAGTGACCTTCAAGGAAGAAGATGAAAGTGGTACTGTTGTTTTTTCCCCAGGCCTCTCCATGCTCACCTGCACGGACATGGTGTGAAAGAGACTAAATATCACATGAACACAAATTGATTTGGATCTCTCTCTCTGGGTTCTCTTAGCTGCCCAGACTCAGAACCCACAGATTCAGACAGTTACTGCTGATCTAGGAAGTGTAGCCATTTCCCTTCAGTATAAAGGCACCATGTAAACAACAGGATGTGACTAAACAAAGTTGCCACAGTACTTACAACATCAGAAAACTACAGGAGGGAAGCACAAAATGGTCAGAGGCACAGATTCAAAGTCTTTTCTGAGAGGAAAATAATCTCTAGCAATTTTGTGAAGCTCTTCCACTATGACAACATCCAAAATGGAAAATTTTAGCAGTGTCTTCTATTCTAGGGGAAAGTTTTTTTGCTATCTAGTAGCATTACTGTATATTGGAATCTTCTGTGATAGACAAGAAATTTTCTTAAATCCTAATTTCTTCCATGGGGGACAAAAAATCTTCTGCTACTGCCTCCACAGAAAATGTTATCTATGTTGACACCAGAGATTAATGCTCTTGAAATTATGATAAAATCATAAACCACAAGCTGTGATTTTACAAAGGGAATAAGAGAGTGAGTAATGAGGGCAGATATGTTTTATGGTCACTAGAATCCTAAATTCATAAAAATAATGTTAATAATTCAACAGCAATTACAGAAAAGGCTACGTTGAGAAATGATCCAAGAACAGCAATTTCTATCAGCTGTCTCATCTATACATGGAAAATAAACCGTCTCATAAAACCTGTAAAAGAATGTGAGAATAAATGCAATTTTCCTCCTAATGAAAGTACAGGTTTTTTGTTTTAGCATCAGCTTTGTGATTATCAAATCTATTGTATATTTTTGGTCATCCTTAGAACAATCAGTTCTAAGGATAAGAGTAACATGCACTATTTCTTCAGTCAGAAACGTGTTGTATCCTAGTGACTTCTTTAGAGTAGATGAACTTTACATCTATATAGTTTGCCAAAGCTCCCCAGAAAACATTAACAATGAAAGGACTACTAAATCATAGTAAGTTAATGTGCAACAGTTAATGCAATAACATCTGGTAATAAAAAAGAGATTAGAATGTGAGAACAAAGTTAACATAATTAGAAAGCAAACTAGCATATCCAGAAATTACGTGGAGTCTTGTCTGGATGAAAACAATTCTTCACACAGTCTTGTAAAGTTATAGTTTTTTCCTTCTAGTACTTTCCCTCTAGTCATGTCCGGATGTCCTGAGCCGGCACAGCTAATGTTCTAGGTCAGCGTTCAGTGACAGTAAATCCCATTATTACAGGCTGTGTTTCTATCACTGTGCTGTACAGTCTGTAGTATAGGACCGTGCGTGTATTGGATCTGGATGTCTCAGCTCATGTAAGGACACATCTTTACTGAGAGTCAGAAAGACAGCAGAATAGATACTTACAAGAGAAATATTAAGGATCAGTTATGATATTTTCTAAAGCTGCGTTTTCTGTCAAGGGACAGAAATACACACTTGCTGCTGACAGGTGTTGATAAACCTGGAGAAGGTTTCTTGAAAATATGAGATAATGGACGAATACAGTACCAAAGCCTAGGGAGTAATTTTATATTGCTCTTTAACTTCTTATGTTCTTATGACAGGCACAAGCACTGTCAAAATCTGTGTTCTGAGTTAAAATCTATAGAAATTAACTGAAAGATAAGGGAAAACAGAATCATTCTGGATGCATTACAGTTTAATTGGCACCTGAGGTGAATTATGTCAAGGTGAAACTCTATTTCAGATTTACCATAAAGACAGTGTTGTGGTTTTGATCAAGATTGAAAACCAACATTATTTCACTTGACATAACTTCACTGCTTTGTCTGTAGAGGTGAAGGAATATGTCTTTCAACTCTTGTTAGGTGATTGTGGTCAATTCCGGACTTCTCCAAAACTAATCCTGGGGGAACTCCCACCCAAAAGTCACTCAGGAGTCTTGCAGATGTCTGTGACTTCCAGCTGGAGGATTTGCTCCAAGCTTCAGAAAGACAGCATCATTTCTGGTGAGGGTAACTTGACTACTGTGGGCAATTTCACTTAAAAATAGGACGTGAGAGCAATTTAGATCACATCAGTGTCACAAGGGAGCTTTCTGTTGATTTCAGCATTTAAATTGTGCAGATATTCATTTGAATACCAGAAGCTTCAACAAATCTGGCACAAACTGTTACTGAAAATACAGTTTGATGTGAAAAAAGGAACCAGTTTTAAAAAGGTAGTTCATAGGGCATTCTGCAAAATGGTATGTACAATAGAGACTGTCAAGTCAGAACAGGTTTGGAAGGGTAGGTTAAAATATATTACCTTCCTGTCCTTTATCTCCTTGTATGTTTGTTGTTCCAGTGCGCAGTTCTCTCAATTCTCCTAAACATTTCTTTCCTCTGTATTTCACCTACATGCTGGAGGTTTTATTTTCTAGTTCTTGCCTTGCTTTATGGCCCATGTTTATTCATCAGCTGTACCAGATGGTGAAATTCAATTCACTATTCCAAGAATATTGTGGCATTGGAAACTAGTCACCACCGTTAGAACCTTGTATTGCTATGACTCCTTTCTCCCAGAGCCCCTGGTTTAGCAGAATTATCTCAAGTGGCTTACACAATTCTGCTTGCTAGCATCCCAGTAGGCTTTTTGTGCTGTATACACGCACACTGATGGAGGGGAAAGCTGAAGAATAGACTTGGGTAATTATTCACTACCTAAAGTCTTGCCTGCCCAGAAACGTGAGTTCTGTTTCCAGGTGGCAGCTCTCAGACTTACAGTCTCTGTGATATCTCTGCAAGGGAAACACTCAGTCGTCTGTCCTCTGTCATCCACCATTACCCAACAAAACCGATTAAAATGCTCTTGCTACCCCTTGCGGCAGTGATGCGACATGATGTGTTTGCTCGTCCCTGTGCTGGCTGCCTCCTCTTCCCATCTTGCGGCTGTGCATGTCACTGAAGGTGGGACCTCAAAAGAAAATGAAACCGCTGCTCATTGACATACACTGCTTATCTTCCCCGAAGCGAACTGTAGGAACAGCTGTACTTGCAAACCTCCTGTTAGTGTGGAAACACTGAAGACAGAGGAAGGATAAACTTGTAGAATACAAGTCCGAAAAATGTTTTTGTAGCATTGCTGGACATTTTGTAGGCAGAGTGCATCTTTCTTAGACTCAACAGCAATACCTCAGCATTAAGGGGTCTCACTTTTAACCCCTTTTTCCTTGGCTGCTAGTGAAGTGCAGACAAATCTACCTTTCTAGATTAGGGCTGTCTCAGCAGCTGCCTGCAAGAAGGATATTGTGTCTGTCTCTGTACTTATTTTGTTGTTTTATTTGAGTCACTGCTCTAAAGGACTGTGGCCATATGAAATCCTCCTTGTCCCTTCCCCTTTTTCTTTAGCCTTCACTCGGTACTTCTCATCTCTTCTTCTTCTCCCACTATTTGCCTTACAAGTATTTTTTGCCTCTTGTAATTCTTACTTGTGTTACACTTTGTCAATGTTTTTCCAGGTGTTCCTGAAGCAAAAGTTACTTGGTTTAAGAACAAGGTCAAGCTGTCCTCTACTCACCATCTGCATGATGGGTTGCTGTTTATAGGAAATGTTTCTCTATCAGATCAGGGGTTATACTCCTGCAAGGCAGCCAATCTTCACGGGGAAGTAACTGAAAGCTCCCAGCTGTTGGTTCTTGGTAAGTCCAGGGCATTTTGGTATTTTACACTTGAAACAATAGTAATGTGGCTACTGGCACATCCAGATGGCAGAACTAATCAGAGTTTGTGGAAAGAGGAAATGGCATGCAGGCAGCCCTGTTCTAAGGAAAGCATCAGTCTCCATTTGTACTCTGGGCAGCATAGGCTGAAGCAAGGTGGTGGTAAAAGGAAAGCAGATAATGTCTAAGAGAAAATGTCTAAGTACAGGGATTGCACCTCCCAGTCCCAAGATACTCAGTTTAACTCTTTCAGATTTTCCAGCTAAGAGAAGCATTTATTAACCATATCTGAGATTGACTACCCTGAAATGAGAGTGATGCCACCTTTTCCCTGTGAAGTGCTCTGTCTCTGCTGAGCAGTCTTTCCATTCAAGGCTGTGTGATACTGACCCACTTCACAACAGGTGCATAAATCCAATGCACTTCTAAAAAGTACATCCCAAGTTCAGTGAATGGTGAATTTTACTTTCCCCTGTGTTTTTAAACACCAGACAGAAAGTCCATCTGGGTGATTTGAAAGAGAGTGTTAGCTGTGAAATATGAGTGGGAGTGGTACCTGATGGGAACTGGAAGTGTGGGAAAGGTGTTTCCTTCCCTAGTAACTCATCTTCTATCCTTTCTGTGTGCCTGGCAAATGAATGATCCAGCCTGACTTTTTAAGTGCTTTAGTGCATTTGGTGGTGAAGTCTCAAATTTTGAAACTTATTCCCCACAACTGGGGCAACACCATTAGAGCATCCACTACTGCTCTCATCTTTCATGACTAGTGAGCCTCCAAAGGATGTATAACAGTGAGATTTCTCAGTTTCACAGACAATACTAAAATGAAAGTTCACATATTTCTGCTACTAATCCATACTGACTCTAGAATCTCAGTCTAAAAAAACAATCTGGAAAGAAGAATCAGCTGAGTTTCAGCCTATAAATAAAGACTCCCACATGATCTGTAAATCCTTTTCTGATCATTATAAATGGCTTAACTTTTAGAGATGGTAAGTTACTGTGAGTTATGCAAGCTGCTTATGTTTCTAAGCAAATGACATTTTTAGCTCCTTGATGGAACAGAACAGTTCAGGCATCTGTGACCTGTACTCCTGGTGCTGAATACTATCAGCAGCAGAAAACTTGCATTACGTGCGCCATGATCTAATTGAAAAGGGATGAAGCCACTATTCATTTAAATCAAATTTCACATCATTTTCATGACAAACAGAATTGGGAATGCTAGGCATTACCTAAATTTTTAAAATAGCATTATGATCAGTAAACAACTAAATCCTGCAGTGCTCAGCATAGACTGATCCTCTTGAGCTCTGAACTCTTAGTCCTTTGGAGTTCTGCCTAAGTATACCACAGGATCTGGCAGGATTATAACCATATTTAATCAGGGCTTGGTCCAGGTTGTAGCAGTAGTTTTTTCACTAATTGCCATGAACATTTGATTTGGCTTCTATGCTGTATCCATTTGCTTTTTCTTCCAAGCCGCTCTATCTCCTGATACCATATAACTCTGTCATGTGTGAAGAGAGTCCACCAGAATGCTGTGGTAGCCTTCAGAGATAATTTCTTTTAGTTTGTGGTCATATTGATCCAGGTGTTATTTTAATATTTTCTCCAGCACCATACCTAATATGAGGCAAAGTACTTTCAGTAGTTATCCAAAGATGCTTAATCTGCCCCTCTGAAATGGTAATGTTACAGGCACAGCGAAAATTGCAGCAATACCTGATGGCAGAAGATGAAGGGGTGGATGGTAGGGGTCTATGTCCCAAGATGTTTTCTGCTATGGTGTTGCTCATCACTTCATTCTCCCAATCTGTTACCAGAGCCTCCACGACCTCTTCCTTACCTAGAAGAGTTGACAGCAGTGCTCACCACTGCTGGGCCCAGCACTCATTCAGTGCTGACCTCTCCTTCAGGAACAAAACTGACCGTCAGTCCAGGGAGCTCTGCTCTCATAGGTAAGTCAAGTGCTTTAAGTTTTTTAGATTTTTAAAGTCTTTAAAGTTTGTATTACAGTTATGCATCTGGTTAACCATTACATTAAGGATTTAGTTATCCAGACATGGGCACTGAGACAAAAGACGTCAAACCATCAGTTCATTGTCAGTCATAATCACTGCCAAATACTTTTTAGATCTCAGAAATTCATTTTTATAAAGAAGGTCCTTTAATTAGTCCTAAGCTGCATGCAGAATAAGGGCTTCATGATGCCCTTTATATATATATATATATAGCATTGTGTAAGAAGCAGTCCCTGCTCTGGCAATCTTATTCAACTCAAAGACATGGCAGACCAGTGTGCCACTTGATTTAAAAGAAGAAATATTGATGGTTCTTCTGCATTTGGGTAGTTGTCTTACCATATGTCTGCTACTCACATTGTTTATCCTTCTTTAGAGCCTTTTCCAGAGTTTTGCTTATCCCTCTCTCCATGTTTTGATCTTGCAAGCTCTCTGTTTTAATCTGTTCATTTTATTCCTCTTTCTTATTTCACACAACCAATGTTTGCATGAAGCCATATAAGGAAATCATCCCCAATGAATGCTTTTCTTCTTTTCATCCTTTTCTGCCTTCCATATACCTTTACCCTCGCTACACAGCAAGTTCTTTTATATCTTGTAAACTCCTTTCAGATCTGTGGATGTGATTTATTTGCAAGGAGATTTTAATTATTTTCTAAATTTCAAAAATAAGGTGTATTTATTTTATTATTTTATTTCACAGTCTACTTTGAAACTCTATTAATTGTCAGGCTCAGACAGGCAAACAGCTTCTCTAATGAACATGCTACCTCATACCATGAAAATCTGTCAAGCCCTACAATTTCAGAACTATCTTTTCTCCTTTTAGAGGTAGGGATCTGAAACTTTTAGCAGGGGTTCTGCAGATGTAATGTCTTGAATGTTAATATGTCCCTGCACCTTCCAAAGCATTCTTTCCTCACATTTAGTAGCAATTTTAAGATTTTGTTTTCACAGTGGAGACATTCTATTTATGGTTTTAGTTTTGTGTGGTTTACTTTTCCCAAGTGCTGACATCTGCATACATTTGCAAAGGCTTTTAGCCTGCAGCTCTGGATTACATTTCTGCTTCCACAAAAACTGCACTGAAATAGTCCTCAGTGGGGGAAATATCATAGGTATTTATTAGCATTGAATAAATCATTCTGAGTATGGTTTTATTGTGCTCACTGATGTAAGACCGGGTCATACTCCTGTTTCATCCATTTCCTCTCAGATTTCCAAAAAGAGGTCTTTAGGAGTTTCAGGCAGTTTTAATTGTGTAAAAGGAGTAATTGAATGACAAAGGGTGTTCTCTACTGCCTGTATACGACTACCTCCAGATCAATTTCATTTGGCCGTGTTGCCCTGTACCCCGCTGTGTCACTTCATGGGCAAGGAAATTCCATGAATCGTAATTGCAAAACAGCAAACCACTTTCATTCTTGAGGCAGTTCGTTGAGCTTCACGGGAGTTTTACTGGTTTGAATTTGAGCCTTGTTATTATTCAAACCTAGGAAGCCCTTCTGAGATTTTTTTCTAACAAAAAATCAGCATGGAATGAGGTATCCAGCCAATTAGAAAGCTGTCCATTGATACTTTCCATTCTACTACTCACCCAATTGACTTTAATCCTGCTAAGTCTTTCATCGTTTATTATGTTGAGGTGTTGGCTCTACATTCTCTGGATGCCCCATGTAAGAACTTTAGGTATATAAATTGCTGTGTATAAGATCCCTTGTCTGTGCGACTGTTAAGCACCAGTATCTCTTAGGACTAAAAAGGCATTGAATTAGACATAGAATTCAAATACATTGAATGTATTTGGAAATCTAGGCATATCGTGGTTTTTTTAATAGAGAAGGAAAACACGGTATATGCAAAGGAACAGAGTGAAATGTGAAGAAAAGGAGTGATAAGTAAGCTCTGGGTAAACCTTCTATTTTACAGGAGTTAAAGACAACAAAGGTGACAAATTATGTTAGAAACCTGGATAAAGTAATGCATGGGTTTGCCAGAGTTTAAGAAAAATGGGAGTCAAAACTTCATTAAACACTTGTTTCATGACTTGGGGGTTTAAAAAGAAATGCAAACGGAAAATATTAACACAGCAATGGAAGGCTAAAGTTGCAAATAAGAACTTGTTTGGAAATTAGCAGCTGTATCAAATGTAAAACAATTGACAAGCTGAGCTGCAGGGAGAGAAATAGAACTTCCAGATTATCATACATGCTATTCACTGTCTCTTACAAAGTGGAATTGTGCAATGCTCCCACCGTCATTTCAACCATTTGAAATTATTAACTTGCTGTCTGGAGTCATCTGCTGTGGGTTTCTTCTACTTAAATTTCAGGGGGGTTGCACAAGATAAAGATTAGTGTCAAAACGCAGATATCTGGTTTGGAGGTTTTCCTTCTCATTGCAAGGGTCATTGAGCAGTCATCTGTGTGCCTCCACAACAGAGGTAGAGGAAACTGTTAAAAGACCCATGCCCTGCCTGATGGAGTCAGCAACATTTTTATCTTATATACTTCTTTTGCTGCCAAAGGGTTGAGATTCCAGTTAGCTTTCTAGGCCCAACTCAGGCCCAACTCATCATCCAGCTGGAGAGCATGATGTAGATGGTGGCTTACACAGATTGATGCTTACCCTGCTCCTTCACAAATGTCGAAATACGTGCAGAGTACTGTAGTCTTCCCCAGTCCTCACATTCATTGTCAGGTTGTGTAGTGGACTCTTGTGTGTTATCTACAGATCACACACCTGAAGGACAGGACTATCCCCAAAGCAGAGCTAGAACACTCATGAGTTTGAAAATATTTCTGGGTTTTACAGTAGTGCAAACCAACAATCAGTGACGAGCCACAGACTGTCGTGCACATTCTGATGTTCTTGGTTCATGGCAGACACACAAGATCTTACATTAAGATAAAACACAGTTGATTTCTGAAGTGACACAAATTTATATTTCTTTGGAAAGTTTTCACATTGGATCTTAATCTTATTAAGGCTTCTGTCTTTGGCCTTTGTCTTTAAGTTTTGAATACAGTTTTTCTGAATGTTGGTGATGAAAATATTATAAGGAACACCACTCTTTTTGGCAGAGAAAAAGTCTTTTATTTATCACCTGGTAAGAATTTTTTGTTTTAAAAATATTCATTAAAGGTTTTTAAAATATTTATGACCATTTGACTTCTGTCAGTTCTGATTACTTCATGGTGTTATCTCTGGGAATGAAAGAAACATCTTAAGCTCATGTATTTTCAGTAGCCTTTCTATGCTACAAGTATCACTGAATATTTTACACAAGCCCGTAGATATATTTCCATCAGTCTTCAGCTTTGTAAATGTTAATGTTGGCAGAAACCAACGTTGTAGGATCCAGCGTTCCTGACTTCTAACGCTCCTGCATAAAAAGCTTTGGGCCTATCAACAATACTTGTTTTCATTTCGGTTCAAGCTTGTTATTTCCTGTATTTGAATATAATTCAGTAGAAAACTCTGAGGATCTTGCAAATCCTCATGGAGATCCACTACAATTTCTCAAATATATTGTGATATTATTGGAGACCAGTAATCAGCAGACTTGGCAAAAGACACAAAATATGATTTAAAAATATCTCCTCATTTTAGCACTGAAGAGTACTGAACGTGTTATAATTGTGTTGCATAGTGAAAGACAAAGCTTTAATGACTTTGACATCTATACCTTAGTTATATTTAAATGAGGATTTTTGCAGGAACATTGGAAGAAATTTCAGAAATTAATACTTCTAGGAATACAGATATGTAGCACTCCCTGTAAAATGTCGGAGTGAAGTAAAGAAGGCAGAAGAAAAATGTTATTTTAGGGAATCTAACAATATGAATAAATGGGGAATAGCCTAGGCAATTATTTGAAGTCTGGTTCCCATCCCTCCTTACTTGTAGAGGATACTGAAAATTACTGTGAAGTTAGATGATAAAGTGTATTTTTCTATGACCAGAAAAGTACGGTCACTTGTAAAAAAAAAGGAAATACTGCTGCACTGTATTTGTTGTGTTCTCCTTGGTTACTTCCATATCAAATTTACTCACTTCACAAATCAAAACATGATTTTACTGTCAGCACTGCGAACATAGTCCTAAAAAGAAGGTTTCTTTCTAGTTTTATACATTATCCCCAATGACCACAGAGCTAGAGCAGCTTTGCTGCCAATTTCACTAGTGCTTCAGAAGATGACCAGCCACACAACAAAGTCTTGAACTGCAAACATCAATATTGAAAATGCAGCTTTTTTAAGATATGTTTTTAAGATAAAGTGATAACAAAAACTTTTCCCTTAAAAGATACACAAAGGATTTCCCCTTACCAAATTTACTGTGTTTCGCTCTCATTTTTTTTTTACTGGTAGTAGCATATCCCACTCATTTCCTAGTAGAATCACTTAGGTTCCCAGAAGATCACCCAGAGAGCAGAATTGGAAAATAGTCACCTTGCTTGCAATGGCCAGCCTTTTGAGTATTAATAAATTACTTATTTTAAAGGTCCAACTGCATTGGAGCCAAAGCCCAAAGTTCAGGGTGGGATCAGGGGTTTTTTTATTATTTCAGAGGGGATCACTTCAAGCCTGTGGCTAGTACTTGCCTGTAGGTTTAAGGGTTATCTAGATGGGACAGCAGACAGAAAAAGTAACCTAGAGGTTTTTGCATGTTCTTGGGTACATTATAGTGAGTCAAATATACTTTAGGAGAAGAACCTGATCAGATAGATAGACTAATGTCACGGTCAAACTCTTTCAAGCAGAGCCAGAGAAGTTAATGCTGCAATTGCTTGCTAAGTCGTGCCGTAACATCTGGCTCTCATAGGACTGATACTTGTTCAAAATCAGTGTGAAAAGTAATAAATTATCCCCAATGAACACAACTGATCTCACCAGTACAAATTTCTTTTAATGTTTAGTTATATACTTGAGAGCAAGAATATATCCTCTTGAAACATATGCTTTCCTCTACTCCCCTTTGCCATTCCCATCTCCACCATGAGCCTGTTTTAAATTTTCCTAGATTTGGGAATTATTGCTGCATTAAAATTTGAAGTAGAAATGCAAAGCAATTTGCAATCTGCACAGAGTCTGCAAAAAGAAGATTCATGAGTAATTACAGCTAAACTGGTGCCTGTGCTCCCCTTAAGGAAAAAGACAGCTGAGAAGCTGTGCATTAGGATTCAAATATAATAATGACTATGTGAGAAGTTATTTTGCACAATGTCTTTTTTTTCCTCCTCATTCTCTGTAATAAATTTACCATCATGTTTGAAAAGTAGTTCTAATGCTAAAGAATATTTTTTAGCAACTTTATTTGATATTAACATTATGTCTAGTGTGATGAGGATGAAGTATCAGGTACATTCATGGGATAATCTGTTCTTTTAATTGTGTTATCCATTCGTTTCAATTTTTGTCTCAGTGAAAGGTCTGCTTTGTCACAATATTTGTGAGAATTCCCAAGTAGGTACATGACCTTTCTGTAAAGACTAGAATGAAAATTTATATCAAGATTGTGCCATTATCATTGCAATTAATTGCCTAATCAGACACTATCACATTGATTACATTCTAGATATTGTATAAAGTTTGTAGAGTGTTGCAGCATCTTTCTTCTACATCAGAGTACAGCAGATTATGTCAGACTACACTGTAGCATTCCATTGAAATGTGTGGCTTTTCTTTTGCATATACACATTGTGTACATTTTGGGATAAAAATTAGCTGATGATACCTCTGCTTGGTTGAACATTTTGACTACACTGAAACAGTGTTTGTTTTTCAGGCAACCAGACACTAGTCCAGCCACTGCCAAGCTCTGAACACAGAGTCAAGAGAGCGATGCCCTCTAGGCAATCTGCTTTTTTTCCTGCCTTCTGTTTGGTGCCATGAATTATTTAATCTGACAACCGCTGATCTACAGTAGTGGTCCAAAATACTTCCATATAAAATAATACCACTGGCCTCTGGGGCAACATCTGCTGAATTATGAGTTTTTTGGAAGAGTTGCAGCCCTTGAACTTTTGTCTCCAAGCTTTACCAGAATCACTGACCTAGGTTTTGTTCTAAGGTAGATATAAGTGATGCAGAGCTCCACTGAGGCAAACCTTGGTGGGTAAATAGGTGTATCAGACTTGCTGCGGATATCCTGATATCCTGATATCCTGATATCCTCTCATTCAGCCAGCTCCTTCACGTAAAAGATCTTTTAGACTCTTGCAAAACTTAAGATTTATTCTAGAGTAAGTGTTAAGGGAGTTTGAAACACTATGGTATTTCTGACATGTTGACTAAAGGACTTAATGATTACAAGTTTTGAAGCAACCTCTCCCTCCATGATAGGTCCTCAAATCTCTCCCTAGCAGCTACAGCACTTTGTTAATAGGACAGAAGTTACACCCTCTCTGAAGCAACTATCACTGCCATTCCCACACCTGTCTGCCCTCCGTCTCCTCTGCTCTGCATTTCTTATTTTCCTGGTGACAAAGGAAGTTACCTGAGATGCTGTTTCAGGATGTGGCAAGTTTATATTGGGTTATGAAATACAGAAAACCTTCTACAGCAGCCCTGACGTTTGCAACTTGGTAATTGTGTTATGTGCCAGCTCTTGCTCTGTCTCTTGTTGAACCCTTTGTGCTGTTGTGTTGTTCAGTGCTTGTTCCGTGAGTCTCATCTCAGTGCTGGTTTTCTCCCATAAGTGTACAATTAACTTGGAGCTGTTGCAGTGGTGGGGTAGAAGTTCACAGTTTAACTCCTTTTCCATTTTTGTCATGCACTGATTAAACCTACCAGAGTTAGCTTAGGTGGTCATTTGAGTGTGATGTATCCATTACTATAGACTTTGATTTTTGATTTGCCATTGCTGATTGTATTCAGACCAGTCCTTATTAATACATGATTCTCAGTGTAGGATTTCTGTTTTCAGACTAAGTTTTAGAAAGCAGTATTAACTAACAGAGTTAGTTAAAATTCCCTTGTTTTTTAATGGGCCCACCATGTGTCTGTGTATTTGGGAATATTTTTTACAGCCACTGTGGGGCTGGGAATGAGCCTGACTCAATTTTTGTTGAATACCATATATATTTGCAGTGCTATGTAAGTGATATCTATTAACAACAACATGTGTGGCATTGGGTAACCAGTTTAGGTTTTTTGAGAACTGTTAAAAACCATGTCATATGTTTAGTATAGTAAATTTCAACTGCACCTCTGCAGCCATAAATAGTTATTTTAAATGCCTTCTTTTTTTTAAGTGCTACTGTTGTCAGCTGAATTGGCTTATTTCAATAATTCCTAAATACATGGTTTTCCTTGTGCTAGCATAAATTCATGTTATTTGCACCGCCTAAAAAATTATAAGCAAAGGTTGTATTTATACAAACATTAATTCTTTCTTTTGGGTTTTTTCAGATACCATTGGTTTTTGTAAATTTTATTTCATTCAGTGTGTGAAATGGATGAGAAACAATTTGCATAATAGCAAATAGTTAAGTGTCTTTAAATTTGTGCTTTGTAGTATATTGAAGATCTTTCCCCGTAAGACAAACTACAAAGATATGTCTCTTAGTTTTGCCTCTTCAGCAAAACAGGTGTTATATACATGTGACTTTCAGACATGATCTTACCTACCTTCATTTGGTTTGATTGCATTTTAAAGATTGAATACATCCTGTCAATTTTTCATCTTTCTGTTAGATACAGGATGGAATTGAATTTTAACTCCATTCCATTTAACATCCATTTCTCATTTGAGTCAGCCAAGGAGAAAACAAGGTATGACAGGAAACTGGGGAAGTGTTTCTCACTACCAGTAATCTCACCTCCACAGTGTGAACACAGTAGCACAGTATCAGCCACAACATAGCAGTTCAGTAACAAACTTTTGTCAATTCAGATTGATCTGTGGGTTCTCCACATTTTGTTCCAACCATTTTGTTCTTCACTTCATCCTTAATGTGCTTTCTATTTTGAAAGCATACTTTATCTCATTGAATGTAGAGGTTAGAGTGGAAATACTGTTGTGTTTCAAGCCCCGTAGGAGCATTACATTTATTGCTTTAACAACATGTATTGTGGTCCATAACTCTCTTTTGTTAGAGTTCACTAAAATAACACAGAAACACAAAATTGTTTTCTTTAGCTTGCTTTATTTCAGTCTTTATATAAATAATAATTCTGCTGCCAAAACCCTTCTTTCCACCTTTGCCAGCCATTTCAGATAGTAGTCAGCAATCATTTTTCATCTCCCATTTTTATGTTTGGATAGGTATATGTCTGTGGCTTGCAGAGGCAGGGGCTTAAGCCTTCTGGTTTGTAAGTCTAGTTGAAGTTTTCTGTCAAATTTTTTTACAGCCAGCCATGTTACCAAGACCCACCTCCACCTATTTAGGAAATAGTTTCCAAATATGAAAGTGTTGTCCTGAGGCTAGGAAGGCAAAATTTTGATGTCCAGCTGCTCTGCTGGCACACGGTTTGGCCTCAGCTAAGACAGCGTATACCGTCACATCCCTTGGTTGGCTGCTGCGAGGGTGGGAAGGGTGAGTTTACTTCCCATAGCACAGCGGTTTCAGGGGTGTGGTTGGAAAGCTAAATAGTTTGTTGCAGTCAGACTGTAGGACTGTTTTGTTTAAAGAAATTTCAAAGAAACTACCTCATCTTGACCCGAAGTGTTCACTCGCATTCCATCCTTACTAGATATTAGAAACATTGCCTGGGACTAATCATCATGTCAACAGTAAATTAGAGAGTTATTTGTTAGATAAATATGAAAACAATCTGTATTATAAGAATACATATCTATTTTAAAGGCAGTGCTGTATTTTTTTAAAATTTATATCATCAAATGTATTTAATACTTGCAAAATTCACTTGACATTTTTATCATTGTTTTCCACACAGTATCAGGCTGCTAATAAGAAAAGTAATCCTAAAATCAACAGCCTTTGCATTTGTTTTTTTCAGGTCTGAAAGTGAAAAAGTGGTGCATGCTTCATATTTTGTTCTCCTAGTATTAGCATGTTAGCCCAGGGTCTTTCTGCAGCTACAGTCATTTGGAAACTGTTAGAAAGGTGTAATGGGCAGTTGATTTTGGCCTGCAGTGTGCATTTATTCTTTCCTCTCAAGAAATTGCTAGCATTGTTGTGGAACATCAGTCCTCCCTTTCCAAATACACCCTTGTTATCCTTGAAATACTAACATTTTCCCTGCTGGAAGATGCCTTTTTTATTAGATTTTTGTTTCTATCTCCAGCTTTTGCACATCAGTGCTCATCCTGGCTTTGAATGAATTCAGAGTCCCAGTAATCTTTGGAAGGGAAGCTGAAGGCAATATTTTCTTACCTGAAAGCTCTGCAATAGATGCTCTGTCTGGAAACAAAGACAGTTTTTCCTTCTCAGGTATTATAGGGACGAGTTTTGAGCTTTGAAAGGATAAAAGAGTCAGTGTCCACAGGGATGGGGGAAGAGAGTATGTCTTGGTTTGAAAGACAGGTGTCTGCTAAGGAAGGCAGGAGGCCCCCTTGGAATGGAAAATGCAACCCCCTTCCATCCGAATTATTATAAATTTGAAATTAAGGGGCTTTCAGGCAAAGATATGAGGAATAGGAATAACAGTTTTTTACTTATATATATATATATATTTATTTATATAACAAAGCAATAATACAGAAA
>VXAZ01008017.1:223584-255254 GCA_013399875.1 Gymnorhina tibicen
GTAATAGAATACACTGTAACCCAGGATAGAGTAAGTGTTAGTAATCTGCAATAAATGGTATTAAAGTTATTTCTGGAAGATGAGAAGGAGATATTAATGGAACAGGCAGTTTCATTGTACTCTGGTTCTCACTTACTGTGCCTAAAATATTATCCCACAGCCTATGCATCCATACACGTGGAAAATGTATAGGAAATGTCACTTGTGAAATGTGATTGATAGGTATTAGTAAAGTTTTACTGTCAAGTAATAATTAGTCTCTGGTAGTGCATATCTAGGGAATAGCTTTTGGGAGTTTCCCCCCATATTACTGATTACGAGCTTTTCCTTTAGCTAATATTTTATATACACAGTTTGGAAGAAGAAATATTGCATAAGACTAGTAAAATAGTCAGCACTAAGAAGATTCTATTGTTTTTCCTTACAATATTTTTTAAAAAGAAAACCAGCATGAACTAGGACCATCTGCATGCTAAATTTAAGTTCAGTTCCTCTGTGTGTAGCATCAAGCTGACCTTCCTGCTTTCTGCATTTACCCTCTGCAGACTGCTTGCAACTGAAAACAATAAAACTGGACTCACAGCATGTCTTTTTCAGTTGTCATAGCTATATGCTGACCTCTGGAAATCACTACTATCTTAAAAGACAAGTAAACTACAAAAAATTAGAATAATCTAGGCAAAAGCCATAGAACCATTTATTGTTGAGTTGGTCCATTTCCTGTATATTCCTTTGTTTTCCATCATTTTTTACTTAGGCGGCCTTAAAACTATAAGGCTAAAACCTTTCATGTCACTCATTTACTTGAGAATAAGTATCTTGGAAACTGCATGAGTTATTTTTCAGCACAAGAGTGGAGAAAAAAATGAAACAGGAATAAATAGAGAGCTCACAAAATTAGTGGCAAGGACTGAGCAGCAAAGAATGCTGTCTTTGTTGTCACGAGGTGAGTGCTGGGTAGAGATAACTGCCAAGGATAAAACTGCATTAGATCTTGCCAAAGAAATTAAAACAAGTAGCACACTTTTCACCTTTATAAATAAAAGTTAAAAAAGGGAAGAGGTGAAACCACTGGGGGCAGCTTGCACTCTGTCATTCTGCCTTTTTTTCCCCTTTTTCCTTACTTTTAAACAATTTATCTGCATTTCCTAGTTCATTTCCAGTGCAACTTTGTCATTGTGACTGCAGAGTCTACTGTGTGTGTCAGTCTTTTGCCAGGGAACCCTTGCTCTCTGAAATACCAGTTTCACAGAGTGAATGAGTCCCAAACAGCAGCAGTATCCAGCCCACACCCCTCCCCACTGTGGATACAGGCAGGGTTTGACAGCAACAGGGGACTAGCAAAGGCTCCTGTAGCCACTGCACCAGTGAGCGCCCCAATATTTATCCTTCTGAGTGGCAAACGGTTTCTCCCCAGTGCCTGGATCTACCCCTCAGCTTGAAAATGGCTGAGGCACACCACAGGTCACCACTGGAGTTTTCCATCTTGTGTGGGATCTTCTGCTTTATAAGCAAGAGAATTTAAGTTTTGCTGGGCAAGACAGTATCTTCTGTCATAGGAATAGTGTAGTTGGAGGTATGATTAATGGCAAAAGGCACACAAGTAAAGACTACAGTAGCCCTGTCCACTAGTATTAGTTTAGCGGTATAACCAAATTCAAGAAGGTAGCAAGGGTTCCTAAACAAAGTAATAAATGTTCCTTAAGTCTCAAGGATTTGGTCATGATGGTTGGAAATCAAACTCTTCAACCTTCCTGAGCAGATTAATGACAGTGGTATTTTGTTGTGGGAACTGTACCTGCCCAGTATATGTTAGTTAGGGTTCTCCTCAGGTGGACAAGCAAGAATGGAAGGAAGAGCAGTAGCAAAAATGTCATGTTGCAGCATCTGTTAATTCTGAAGTGCAGGTACAGAGACTTAATACTCTTGATAGTTACATCTTTATTGGTCTCCGTGAATAAGAAATAGTAATCAAATTACATGGAGATGGCGGTGAAGAAATACCAGCTGATGGATTATTCCTTCATCTTGGAAGAGTCTTCCATTTTTAGCATTTTAAATGCATACTCTTCTTTTTTTTATCCCATTCCTTTTGAACAGTGCTTGTGTGAAAGTTGATGTATATACATTATGTTTGTTTATATAGGACAGTTCTTTCAGAAGGGATTTTGTATACAATATAGTCATTCATGCACATACATAGTAATATAAACAAAACAATATAAAGCTTCAGTATAACAAACTAACCATTAGAATAGATTGCATCCACAGAAACCTAGAGATCTTTCATGTCTCAGTGACATGCATAGCAGTGCAGGACAAGCCTAAGCCACAAGCAGTCCTAGTGATACATGCCACCCCTCCATGTGGAATTTCTGGCTCCCTGCCCCTGCACTCAGTGGGGATGGGTTACACTGTGGAAATCACCTAGTTCTTCGTTTTTTTTCCAGGAAACAGGCAAGGCAGCTTAGCTGTCTTTCCCAAGTTACATCAGTCTTACAAATTTCCTGCAATTCATCGTGAAACTGGAGAAGTGTTCAGCTAATATGAGAACCACAATAAAGTGTCTTGTAGATACACTTCCTTCAGGTCACCAGGCAAAGAACTCACTGAGAACTTAAATCTCATAATCTATGCTGGTGTTCCATAGACTTCACACAATGCTTTAGAACATCAGGGTTTTTTCAGTTGCTGGTTGTGGTTGGTTATTGCTTAGAGAATTCCCCATTGCTGTGATGAAAAACAAACAAACAAACAAACAAACAAAAAAAAAANACCTCTAAAGGTTCAATTTTCTCTCTTTGGTTTCTTTCAACAGGTATTTTTGTGTAACAAAAATTTCTGCCTTTAATTTAAAACAAAAAACCAGTAACATTAAAAAAAATTTTTTTAAAGAAAAAGAGAGAGGAAGGTGGTCCTGTGTCTTACATAGGAAATTTGGAGACCAAGGTGTGCTTGTATTGCTTGTTCACACATGGTCCTTGAGTTTATGCCAGGTTTATAACCTCCCTAATCCCACTTTCTTCAATACCAAAATGAGGATGATCAGACATAGTGGGAAACTTAGAAGGTCTGATACAAATAATTCCAAACTGATCAGAGATTTTCCATATTACAGATTATCTGGCTTTTAGATTTTATACTTTCTTCTGATGATGAGAAGGTATTACTTACTACAGAATTATGAGCAAATGAGGAGAAAATGGGATGGAATTGGCTATTTTCCCTAATTTTGACCACTTCAAAGCATGTACTAAGTTCAGTACTCAGCAGGTTTTTCTCATGTACCTGTTTTTTAGGTTGTGCTGTCGATGGGCATCCAACCCCAAACATCACCTGGCTTTACTCTGGTGAGCCTCTCAGTCTGCAACATCAACTCCTCGCAGCAGGACGGATCCTTCAGATACTCAATGTCAGTGATTTCACTGATGGTGAATTCAGCTGCCTTGCTCAGAATGAGGCTGGCTCGCTCACACAAATAATGTCCCTAGCTATACAAGGTAACTCTTCAGTTTCAGTCCTTTCACCCTGGAAAGCTCTTGCCATGGACTTCCCTGCACTTTCTCATCCTGAATTTCTCCCCTCTGAAGCCATCACCATGCATATCAGGAAAAAGATGTCTCAATGATTTATTGCTATGGATATAGATTTGCAGGACTACTCTGTACCTTACAGTGTCTTCGGTTTTACTTTACCAAATGACACCAGATATATCTGCCCTGCTGAGCATAAAACACACCTTACCGATTCAAGCTATACTTACGCTGAGCCTGGACAATTTTCTTGTCCAGAAATTCAAGACAGAGGTGGTAGAGTTTAAACCCCTTAAACCAGAAGCTCCTCTGTTAATACACAAAGGTCAGTGTCTCACAGTCTGTTCTTCCTTGAAAACCCTTCACTTGTAAAAGTTCTGGAACTGTTATTGTTAGAGATCTCCCAGAAATAAGACAAAGGCGATAAAGCCACAGAACACTGGGGTGCAGCTGGGTTGGAACAGAGTATGCAGCTTTCATTGCCCCATCTGCCAGTGATAGAGAGGTGAAGAACTTAACTTTTCCTACAATTTTGCTATAAAATTTTAAGTGTGTTGCAGCTCCCACATTTATCTTCAGGACAGATGATCTGTGTGAACTGTCTGGTAAGAGACACAAGGTTTCAAGAGCACAGAGTCATAGATACTGCTGGGAAGTAAAGCTAACCACATCTTCATTAAATTACACACCTCTAAAAGTATAGTCCTGCTCACTGGCATCTGGCTTCACTTAACTGCCATACCATGTTATTCAGTTGCCATGCCTGATGCTTCTAAGCACCAAAAAACTGGGTTTGTTACGCCAAAGGTGGTCAGGGGTTTGAATCATGTGCCTGGCATGGGTAGGTAGCTCCTCTTCACTGAATCCTTGTATTTCATCCTGGAGAACATCTTCAGCTCTCTCCTTTCTAATTGAACTCCTGCTGTCAGTTTTTCAGTGTTAACATGCCTCTCCCACACTTCCTGGCAGAATACCGGTGGTCAGTGGACAAACTGACAGCTTGTTCAGCTTCCTGCGGCCACAGAGGGGTGCAGCTGCCCCTGCTGAGGTGCTTACTGGATGGGGCCGAAGTCAACACCTCCTACTGCAGAGAGACACCCAAGCCATCTCTGCAGCCCATCGCATGCAACAGGAGAGACTGCCCTTCACGGTTCGTCTGTCTCATGTTAAAATAGCTTACACGCATTTAAGGTGTGCTGGAAGAGTTCTTTGTACAGGACATCACACCACTGCAGCCTCTCCGGTGCCTGTTTGGAGAAGTCATGGCTAAAAGGGAATTTATGAGTGCTTGATCCAAACAGCTGGGATTTTGTAGCAATACTTGTGGAAAACTTTGAAAGTACAAGGTAGAAAGAGAGTTCATTGTCTTGGGTGATTCCAGCCACACCTTACATGAAATATAAGTATCATGCCTGTTCTGAGCACTGCACATATGGAAATTTTGTCACCCAGAAATGTAGGACCATTTCTTTTTTGTGTTAAACATGGTTTCATAGAAGTTTGCCCCAACAATGTAACAGACAAGAAGCTAAGATTAGCAGCTATTTTGGGATTTTATTCTGAGTTCTTTTGTTGCCTGAACATCAATATGGCAGGACTGTAGCTGTATCTGCAGCTGCAAAGAATTCCCTTAGCAGGGTGGAAATATCATTTGTAAAATGGGCACATGCCATCAGATCTAGCTGGCATGAAGGGGGCTCGAAGTGAGTTTTGCCTCTTTTTGGCATTTGCTACCTTGTGGTTGCCTTGGAATTGTAACTTTCTGCCCCTGTAATCCCCTGGTTTTCACTTGCTGCTAAACACAAAGGAGCCAGGACAGCTTGAAAGACTCTGGCTACACTTAGGTCTTCTTCTGCCCCACCTCAAGTACTGTGTTCAATTTTGGGCCCCTCACTACAAGAAAGAAGAAGGACAGAGAAGCTGGTGAAGGATCTGGAGCACAAGTCCCATGAGAAGTGCCTGAGGGAGGTGAGGTTGTTTACCTTGGAGAAAAGGGGGCTGAGGAGACCTTATCACTCTCTACAACTGCCTTGAAAGGAGCCTGTAGTAAGGTGGGGGTCAGCCTCTTCTTCCAAGTGACGAGTGACAAAAAAAAAGGAATCAGCCTCAAGCTGCACCAAGTGCCTGAGGGAGGTGAGGTTGTTTACCTTGGAGAAAAGGGGGCTGAGGAGACCTTATCACTCTCTACAACTGCCTTGAAAGGAGCCTGTAGTAAGGTGGGGGTCAGCCTCTTCTTCCAAGTGACGAGTGACAAAAAAAAAGGAATCAGCCTCAAGCTGCACCAGGAGAGGTTTAGATTGGCTATTAGGGAAAAATTCATCATGGAAAGGGTTGTTAAGCATTGGAACAGTAAGCCCAGGGAAGTGATTGAGTCATCATCCTTGGACATATTTAAAAGATGTGTAGTTGTGGTGCTTAGGGACATGGTTTAATGGTGGACTTGGCATTGCTAGGTTAATGATTGGACTTGATAATATTAAAGGTCATTTCCAACCTAAACGATTCTCTGACTTCACACCACACAAAGTCTTCTTTTCTTTGACATCCTTTGGTGCAAATAAGAGTGCATCCTGAGAGCTTATCCAGAGAGTCAGTGTGGTGTTATGCTCTCTCCATATTAAAAATGTCCTGCTTCTGCAATTCAGTATCTCCTTAGCTGAGATGTGTAAACATGTTTTTCCATATTTTTTGTGGTGTTACTCCCTCCTCTCCCTTATTTCCAATGTGAATATGGTATGTTTCAGTATACAAGCACTTAAAAGTAGTGAGCATCTCAAGAGAAATTTAGTACAACTTCCTTCATTCAACACTGATTTGGGAGTTGTATTAAAAAAAGGCTCTCTAAGCTGAGGCAAGGAGAGATGCTAAGCAACCTGATGAGAAGTGGCCAGATTCACTACTCTTGGGCACATTGGAAGTTTCTGTTTAATTACCTTTTAAAATATATTCCTACCCTTCTTTGCAGGCAAATGTTCTGAGTTGCCTGCTGAGTCATAAGAAAGAAACCAAAAGAGATTTGATGAAATATGAAACGTGCTTATTAGCAGCAGTTTTCCTTGGTGTTGACAGTAGATTCTGTGGGAATGGTTTATGTCTTTTCATACCTTCCCTGAATTGCAACACAACCCCAAATCCTCCCTCAGCTCCTAAGAAACTGCTGAGACGTAAGCTTGGAAATAAAAGTTGATTGACATGCAGACCAGAGCTTTATGAGCAGTGCGGAAATTGCGGGTTCAACCTCACCAAACTGCATGAAACAGTACCAGTGTTCTTGTTTTCCAGGTTGGGAATATGTTTGTTTATACTTGTTTCTGTGACCACTGGAGTTAATCACCTGCAGAAGACAGAGAACTAGAAACGGATGTCTCTCCATGGGATTGGAGAATGCCTATTGCCTATTTTGTAAAGTAATCATAAACACTGCTGGTGAGGGACGTGATAGGCAGTATTTTACTCCCAAAACCACACAATCCTGCCGGGCGTCCAGAAACTTAATGAACCAAACTGCTGACTTGACCATAAAACTGTTCAGAAAACTAGCAATCCGTTGCATTCTTCCTATTCCTACCTAACACTTTCCCAAACCTGACTGTATGAGTGTTTCATGTAATGATCCCTACAGTGACAAAATGTATTAGACTATTACTTTCGGTTATTACAGCCTTTTAGCTTGTTGGACTGGATTTTTTTAATGCCAGTACACAGGGGTTCAGAGCCTCAGCCTCAGCTGGTGAATGCATGGTCTGGGCTCAAGAGGAAAGAAGAACAGTGTCCTTCCTTCCCTGGGCTAACAATTCCTGAGCAATGTTCAGGCTTTTCTGGATTATCCCAGCTGTCACGCGTACAACAGAGGAGGTCGGCACCAGCAGGACCCAGCAGGCTTTTGGCTATTCTCTTGCAGCAAGTTTGAAGTGGCCTGTGAGCTACTCCAACAATTACACATAGACAGTTTTCCCTACTAAAGGGTGCTACTGGGCTAGTCCTAGCCTTGTGACTGTAGCCTGTGACCGAGGTCTCCATGGCACCACGGTGTAAGAGCAGATTTGCCCAACCCCTGTGCCAGGGCTACAAGTATTTACTAAGCCTCTAAAAACAGCTTTAAGGACTAGAAAAGTAATTCTGGGCCCAAAGAGCCTTGAGAAAGATAAATTAATGAAAAACGGGCTCTTTTCTCAAGTTTCATCCTCTGAGCAGTTCTCAGTGATGACTATGGGAGGCTGAGACACTCAGCCTTCCAGGACTGCACGCTAAATGAGCCAAGCCACTGCTGCCTGTCTTTGGTGCAACAGATGAAGACCTGTTGATGCCGAGGATCCTGCAGACGGTGGCACGTGCCTGCTCCCTGACATATTCTCCTTTCTCTCACAGGTGGATGGTGACATCCTGGTCTCCTTGCACGCAGAGCTGTGGTGGAGGCCTACAGACGCGGCGAGTGACGTGCCAGCGCCTGACGGCGACAGGCAGCTCTGTCCCAATGTCGAACGAGGCTTGTGCCCAGGTGTCCAAGCGCCCTGTGGACACACAGAACTGTAACAGGCAGCCCTGTGTTGAGTGGGTGGCCTCCTCCTGGGGCCAGGTAAGGAACAAGGCAGCATTCCAAGGACAGCCCCTTAGTGTGGGCTAGAAAAAAAGAGACAGAAAATGAGGGGAGTGATTTTTTAATCTAATATCTTTAGGTTATAGTTTGCAGGCTTTTGAGGAGGCCACTAATTTGCTCAGCTCTTTCTTTTTGTACATGATGCACTGCCTGCTTGGATTTCTGTAGCTTCCCACAATCCCTAGATATGCTGCTTGTGAACAGCACTTTTACTGCAGACCCCTGTGTCCTCCAGTGGAAAGGTCTGCAGTTCCTTGTTACAGTGATAAGCAATACATCTGGGAAGTAGCCCTCTTCAAGTCTTAATTCTCCTTACTAGCCAGTGTGAGTGCTTCTGTCTTTTCTGGCTGGAGTCAGGATTGATGATTGTGATTGTTTCAAGGCAGGGGGAATGTACAACAATTCAGTTTTACAAAGTTGCTGATGTTGCCTGAGAATACCAAAAAGTGTGAGCTTTCTTGATTTGCTTCATGGTGAAAGGCAGAATGAAGGGCAAAAAGCATTTTCAGACTACTTCCTTCTGCTTTGCAGATCTTCCAATTCTCTCTTAGTAGATTGCATCGCATCAGGTTTTCTTATAATGTTGGTAGTAAAATGTGCCTTCAGCTACTAGATCATTTTATTGTTCACTACTTGAAAACATCTTCATTTAAATCTTGAAAGGTGACTGAGTTATTGTATTACAAGTAAAGCTTGGAATTATCACTTTATATCTAAGAAAAAAATTTTCACTCCCTATGGAATTCCAGGAAAGGACTGGATCATCTTTGCAAAAACTGTTATGGGCTATATTGTTCCCCATAACACCATACTCAGCTGAGACAATCAGATAGTTCAGAATTAATTTCTTAGACCTAATCTCTGTGCATTATCATATAATATTTCTTCTACCTAGCTTACAGAAAAAAAAAGGTCAAGTTCCACATGGTTGTGTACTGCTCAGTCTCCAAGCCAGAAGACTGTTACACAGTTAGTAACATTTCACTGGCTCAGTGGATCGATGATCTGCTTGGTAGTATCACAGGGTATCGGGTCCCCATTGCACAGGTGTAGTGATCAACTTTCCCAGTTCACAAGGAAAATAAAACAGCCTACCTGCTCTATCTCTATCTCTAGAATTAGTTTCTTTCCTTCATTTAATGTTCCTGGCATTTTGAGCTCCACTGTGTAATTCCATGGTATTTTTAAACTAGTGACTCGGGCTGGCTGGTGATGAGGACTGCTAGCCCCTGCAGATATCACAGAAATGCTCCACATACTCTGGTGAATGACATTTCCAACAAGACAGTTGACTGGAAGCAGTTGGAAGCCTGGCAATCACTGCTTCTCTCTCCCAGTTGTCAGGGAGGGAAGAAATAGCAGGAGGAAGGGAGTATTATTTGAGGAGTGCGTGATAGTGTGAAACAGGGCTCCTACTGATGAGGGAGTGGAGGTGGCAGAGGGATCAGTCAGCAGCCATCCCCTGGCAAAAATTCCTGCTTCGCACTAATGACCTCTTATTCAACCCTCAGTTTGTTCTTGAATATAATTTCCAGATACTTAGAAAAACAGTTTCCTAGTAGTTGATATAGTTTTAAAAGAGCACAAATACATGCTTCATACCTATAGCAAGTTATGTTTTAATTAAAGGAGAGGATTAGGAGAGTTAAACTGAAATGTGGTTGTTAAGCTTGAATACGTTAGGATAGCCTCAATTTTGGAGCAAGCTTGCATATCTGTTGTGCTTATCATGCTTGCTGCTTTTGTTTGTTGTCCTTCAATGCTTTTAAATTATTAAATGGAGTGGAATATGTTCTTGGCTCAATGCATTCTTAGTTATTTGGCCATAAGATGTGATAGTACAAGCTGCAAAATGCGCAGTAAAAGTAATGTATTGAGATTTCCTGTATGGTTCATAGGTTCTTGGCTAATGGCATGAGAGCATTTAATTTCCCCTAACAGAAGTATTTAAGATTAAATTATTGAAGAGAAGAGGTAATGAATCTACAGAGCAGATACAGAAATGTAGTTTAAACGCTGCTGGAGGAGAGTGAGGTAGAGCAGAAGATGACTGCACAGTCAGCCTTCAAACCTGCAGAGATGCAGAAAGTGGTTGAAATCTCAACAGTCTCTGATGGCAGTAAGCAGGTTGTTTCACTAGCAGTTTTATAAAAATGGAACATGCCCTGTCTTTTACCTCCCCTAAGTGAATCTTCTGTGTTCACAGTGTAACGGGCCTTGCATTGGACCACGACTGGCTGTACAGCACCGACAGATATTTTGCCAGACCAAAGACGGGACTTCTGTGTCATCTGACCAATGCAGTTCCTTACCAAGGTAGGGCAGAAATGTCTTACGTCTGAACCCACAACCCTTTTCAGAAATATTGAATGGACTGGTGACTTTACTGAGAACTTACGGGTTTCCCTTATGTAACAAAGAGGTCATGCTGCAACCTGTACACTTATGTGTAACAAATCTTACCAGGCTTAAGCCCAGACTTCCCTATTTGATCCTAGGAGCTTCAGGCCACTTGGCCAACAACTGGAAAATCTTCTGTGCATGCCAAATCCTGAGGGCAAGGTTGTGTTATATCTTCTTAAGGTGCCCATCTTCTCTCTTACTTAAACACAAACTCTAACAGAAAAAAAGGGTCTCCACAGGTTTTGTTTTCCTGCAGGTAAACTCCACTGTCAACATTGTAAAGACATTTACTTTACATGAGGCAGGTATGTAAATCATGACCAATCATGACTGAAAATTAATGTAATTGGCTTGTTGGCTCCCACTCATGCTTTTTCACTATCTGTGTGACAAATAGATATTAACCAAGTCTGCCTATATATCTTCTGTGAGACTGTCTTGAGAGGAAAGGGAGGGTTTCAGAGAACTGGTTCTGTTCCCACTGGCTGTAAAGCCATAAAAAAGTTACAAAGTCCTGCTGGACCACATTGGTTACCACTCATTTCACCTTTCAGCAGATCTCTGGTTTGGTCCTTCATGGAGAGGGCATTTCAGCCAAATCCTCAAATGGTTCAAATGGTCTTTTAGCCTGGTGTTGGTATACCAGTGTGCACCCCCTGAAGGTCTGGTCCTTGAGAGCAGTTCAAAACTGCTGGCCTCACTTGGCAGCCTTTGAAGATCTGATCCATACAGTGCTCTGAGTGAATTACCTTTGGAATATGTAATGTTTACTGTCCCTCTCTCCCTCTCTCCCTCCTGCCCCCAGGCCACTGAGCACCCAGAACTGCTGGACTGACATCTGTGGTGTGCACTGGAGGGTCAGCCTATGGACTGTCTGCACGGCCACATGCGGAAACTACGGCTTCCAGTCCCGGCGTGTGGACTGTGTGCACATCCGCACCAACAAGCCCGTGATGGAGCACCACTGCTCCTGGAGGCCAAGGCCAGCAAACTGGCAGCGCTGCAACATCACACCCTGTGAAAACGGTACTTTGCCGAGAGGAGGGGAGGCAGAGCGGTGCAGGAGTAGGAAAGAAGGCAGAGTCGTCTCTCAGAAACGCAGCACTGGACCTTGCAGCTGGGCATCCTGGGGAAACCTCCAGCCCAGACATCTGCAAAATACAGTGTCTAAAGTTCAGCATCCCAGAGAGGAATGCTGCCCATTGTGGGGTTTTTTAGCAAAGGTGTTAGTGTGGGATTATGTTCCCTTTCTAACAGCATGAGAAATAATTCATTCAGTCTTCTGGAGCAAGTCCAGAGTAGGCCACCAAGTTGATCAGAGAGCTGGAGCACCTGTCATGTGAGGAAAGGCCAAGGGAAATGGGATTGTACAGCCTGGCTTTGGGGTGACCTACTTGTGGCCTTCCAGTACCCAAAGGGGACTTAAAAGAAAGATGGAGCAAGACTATTTACAAGGCCCTGTAGTGACAGAACAAGGGGGAATGGGTTCAAATTGAAACAGAGTTGTTTTAAGTTAGGTATTAGGAAGAAATTCTTTACTGTGAGGGTGGTGAGACACTGGCACAGGTTTCCCAGAGAAGCTGTGGATGCCCCATCCCTGGAGGTTTTCAATACCAGGTTAGATAGCCCTCTGAGCAACCTGGTCCAGTGAAAGGCATCCCTGTCCACAGCAGGAGGATTGGAACTAGATGATCATCAAGGTCCCCTTCCAACCGAAACCATTCTATGATTCTATGATTAACTTTCAGTTAATGGTACAGACAGAAAGAAAAACACAAATCAAAACCAGACTTATGGCTGTAGTCCAAATCCAGTGGGTAGGTGGATGATGGGAAATCCTGCAGGAAAGACTGCTTTCTTTCAGATTACAAGCAACCAATTGGGCCTTCCAGGGGACTAGAAAAGTTACTAATTAAAAAAAAAAATTGAATGAACAAAAGAGAACAGGTGATGTGCCTGTTTGGAAATTACGCTCTCATCCTCTATCTTGCAACCCAGTTGCTTTGCAGTCACTGCAGATGGAGCAGCAGAACCCTCATGTGCTTGCCTATATTCACACCAGCTCTGATGCTCCCTCTCAGCAGAGACAAAGTGGACTACATAGGTCCAAATTCATGAGTTTGGCGGGGCCCTAATGGAAGCTGAAGCGATGAGGGAGATTACAGGTATCAAGCAGGACTTTCTTTAAGACCACCCAACACAAAGATCCTCCTCTTGGCCACCCAAGGATATATGTTCTTAGGTAAGAAATCCTTTGTTCATAGCTTCATCATCACTTCTTCTTCTTGTTTCCCCTTTGGCAGTGGAGTGCAGAGACACCACAAGGTACTGTGAGAAAGTGAAGCAGCTCAAACTCTGCCAGCTCACCCAATTTAAGTCACGTTGCTGTGGGACTTGTGGAAAATCTTGAAGACAGACGAATTGAAAATGGAGGAACAAGGGGATCACAGCCTTTCCTTCACTGAGGCAAAGGCTTTTGCAGAAAATATGGATGGAATGAAATGATCTTTTTCATTTTATTTATTTATTTCCCTTTTCTACAAAAAAAAAAGAACACCTTTTACCAAATCATTGTTGTAAAGGGACTTGACAAGTTTTCCCTTCTATCAGTCTGGGAGACAGAATGCAGAAAAACATGGTCATGAGGGTAGACCACAAAGAGTCAGAGAGACCCATGACACCAGAAATGGGTATGAGAGGAGTAAGGCTTCCCCTTAATCT
The DNA here is from genome assembly GCA_013399875.1 of Gymnorhina tibicen. NCBI lineage: Eukaryota > Metazoa > Chordata > Aves > Passeriformes > Artamidae > Gymnorhina > Gymnorhina tibicen. The sequence goes on from VXAZ01008017.1 coordinate 236,839, forward strand.
GTGTACATGCCTGGGGGATACACCAAGAGACAGGTGAGCAAGAGGACCAGAGTAAAAACTTAGCATCATATTACAGAATCACAGAATCATCAAGGTCAAAAGAGATCTTCAGGGTTATCTAGTCCAACCATTAACAGCACTACCATATCCAACCCTAAATGGTATCTCTGGGTGCCACATCCAGACTCCTCTTGAGCACTTCCAGAGATGGTGACTCCACCATCTCCCTGGGCAACCTAATCCAATGCCTAGCCATTTTTTCAGTGAATTTTTTTTTCTAGTATCCAATCTGAGCCTCCCCTGGCACAACTTGAGGCCATTTCTTCTCATCCTATTGTTTGAAACATGGCAGAAGAGACCAACCCCCACCTCACTACAACCTCCATTCAGGTAGTTGTAGACAGCAGTGAGGTCACCCCTGAGTCTCCTCCCAGCTAAACAACCCCAGCTGTCCCAGCTGTTCCTTATAGGCTGTGTCTTCTAGACCTTTCACTGGTTTTGAAGACCTTCTCTGGACATGCTCCAGCACCTCAATGTCTTTCCTGTAGGGAGGGGCCCAAAACTGAGCACAGGGTTTGAGGTGTGGCCTCACCAGAGCCAAGTACAGGTGGAGAATCACTGTCCTCATCCTGCTGGCCACACTATTGCTGATACAGACCAGGATGCCATTGGCCACCTTGGCCACTTGGGCACACGCTGGATCATGTTCAGCCAGGTGTTGACCAGCACCACCAGGTCTCTTTCTGCTGAGCAGCTCTTATCTCTCTTAGATTACCTTGAGAACACAAGCATGGGATTTTGCTTTATAAACTTATTTGTTATGTCCCAGATTGGAAGCCTTTTTAGTTTCTAAATCCCTCTCTCCTTCCTACACCAGGCAAGGAACATCCTTGTGATCTTTGAGGATCTGGTGTCTGACAAAGTTGATTGATGGTCTGTGACATAAGTGGATCTAAAATACACCTGAAAATGTTTCCAGTTCCAGCTTGTGAGGGAGGATTGGGGATTGAAAGGTTGCCCTCAGCACAGAAGTGAGGTGGTGATGTTAATTATTATCCAGCAAAAGCAGAACAAGTGTGATCTGCTTGACACACTTCAGCACAAACCTGTAAACACTGTTCCCTAGAGAGCATAGGCAGAAAAGATAGAAATTATATGTGGTACACGGGAGACACTTTGCATACTGCATCCTACTAACACTTACTTAGAAAAAAGAGGTATTACTTCCCAAAGTTCTGGTACTTTCAGACCTGGGATTTTGGAAGAGTGGATTTTTCTATTTTGCTAACACGAAATTTATCTTTCCTGACAGCCAAGCCTTTTGGACAAGTAGTAGAAAAGAGCTTTATTCTGATTTTTTATGGTTGTTACTACTCAGTAGAAAAAGAATGGCTTTAGCATCAGCCCCATAGGACTAAGGCAAATAATTTGTAACAAACTTGCTTCTCTCCACAACAAAAGAGATGTTATAAAGCAGCAGATCTTTAAGTCCATGTATAACCCCCTGAGGGTACGGTCTAAAAAATGAGACTCAAACATCACACCTACAGCATGATTTTGCATGTAGGCTGTTGGCCTTTCCTCCTGGCAAGCTGCAGTGGATATTCAGCCAGTGAAGTTCTGCATGATTTTAGTTCCTGGGCATTCTCTGCTTTGCTCAGAAAAAAACTAAAATTAGAGGAAATCTGCAAAGAAGAGAGTTTGAGAATTGTGGAACTTTAAAGGAGAACTACCTGATCTACGGTTTTGGTTCAAGACCTCTATAAATGAAGGGCTTGGTTGTGCCTCTCCTGTAACCCCTGCTGGGGCTAGTGCCTTGTGGTATATTAATGAAATGCTGTTCAAGTTCTGCTATGCTACAGCTTTTATGACATGCAGATTTTTCAGTAAAACTGGGGGTCCACTATTGAGGTCAGTACCAGGTTCATGACATTAAACTGTCTCAAACTGGCTTACTTCAAAACATCTGGCAGTGAATGCTCTTAGTAGAAATGGGTCTTCAAGAAATAAGCATCAGTGTAACTTTTTATTTAAAAGAAAGAATAATGACTTTCTGTGTATGTAAATGTATATCTTTTCTGTATATTTATTAGGATTTCTTGTATAAAAAGTGCAATATTAATAATTGTACATTATTTTGTCCAGATAAAACTATTTTGGTTTTTTTTAAATCTCCCCATAATTTTGTTCCTCTAAAATCAACAGTAATAGTGTATTTCTTTTAATTTTAATAGCACTTGCATTTAATTGGGGATCTGCTTCACTGTGCACAGAGAGCTTTATAGACTATGACATGAGGGAGGGATGACGTTTTTAACTTGTGAAATGATAGTTATGCATGGAATGAAGGACAATTCCTTAATAACATAATAATAACAATGATGATGATGACGATGTGATGACTATTTTTGATACATTAGTTAACAAAATGCAGCATGGGGAAGTATTTTCTCTTGTGTAAAAGCAAAACAAGTTCAAGCTATCACATGTTCCATTGTATCTGTGTAACTGTGCACAGGATAAACACAAAGGATCTGATCTGGAGGGGACACTGTGTTGTCTCTGCACAGTGTGGATTTAATTTCACATGTCTGTCTTCTGAATTGTGACTTAGCAGCATCTCAGTAAGATAAGGATTACTGGTTATTTTATGAAAGGATGCTTTCCTTCTCTATAAAGAGAAAACAGAACAGCAAACTTGTATTTATCTAACTTTTGTACAAGTAATGCAGGTTACTTATTTAACTACTACTGTCTGACGTGTTGTTTTTTAATCTTAAAAACAAAAGCCAAAGTAGCAAAGCTGTTGGAGTTCTCTGTCCTTATTCTGTATTATGATAGCAGTACACACCTGTTGCAAAGTACACATGATGTACCTGCCTCGGAGAAAGAGGATGTCTTAACTCCTTTTTTAAAGTCTCCAGCCGTTAAGATCCTGCACCCTGTCTTGGAAATATGTTTTAATTCTTCATTTGCCTTGCTTTATTCTTTTTTTGCTAGTGTCTTGCCCCTATTGCTCTTGCAGAAGTATAAAGCTATCACTGCTGGTCCAAGGACCCTGGAAATCAATAAAAGTATGCTTCTTTTTATCTAAGTAGCAACGCTTCAAGACAACTTTCCTCAGCAGTCTATGGCTTGAGGAAACACCTTTTAATTCAGTCTTTCCTTACAGGTTGCTGCTGCCTTCAATAATGGAGCTGCCAGCTACCTGAAGCATCAGGTGTGTATGCAGAAGGAATTGTGGTAATGGTCTGAATTACAAGGGGAAAGGAGAACAAAATTAATAAAAGAAAAGCATTTTTTCTTAACAAAGAAAAAAATTGCTTTCTGAAAACGAAGCTGGTTGTTGCTGTTGCCCTTTTCCAGCGAACAATATGTCTCTGCTAAAAGGGAACAGCAATTTTTCTCTGAGTTATTGACAGTTTCCCTTGTATAATGTTCCTGCAGATGTTTTTTAGATATCTAAACTGCAGGCAAATAACGCCTCACACAGACATGCAAGTCAAAGACCAGACCTAAGACTTCCAAGTAACAGTACTGAAGGCAATGGAAATTTCATAATTCATTCTCAATAAAACAATGTAGAAGCTGTTGTGTATGGAAAATGAACAACAGGTTTGCTTAGGTTCTCAAGAGAATAATTATTCTCTCTTATGCTTATGGCTTGAGTTACTACTCAAGTCAAAAAACCTTCTAAACCTTCAAAACAAGCTTCCAGTTTTGTTCTGCTGACTCATTTTCCTCACAAAGGAAAAGCAGTTCTGGAACAAACAGAGGAATACAGTGCTGAAATGTTACCCACAGCAGATCTACTCCCAGCCCCTCTTAGGTGACAAGGTAAGCACAACTGAACTACTCCAGGCATCTGTGTCTGCATGCATGATCTCAAAAAAATAGAAGCCATAGCCAGAGTTTTTCAAAGTAACCTTTAGATAGAAATCTTTTTCCTGCTCTCTAGCTTCAGAGTTATGGACTGCAATTGGAGCTTTTTCAGTTTTTAAGTCAGGATTCTTCTTGCAAAATACCTTACCAAACAAAAGGCCTTACTATCTGTTTGGTGCTCAAACATTGATTCATAAATAAATTAGGTTATTCTAGATCAGCATCACCTGACACCTCTATTTGTAGAAGGTGAACCCAAAAGCTTACTTTTTTCCAGCTTTTCAGAACCATAAAATTCCTCAAAACTTTTTAATGACAGCTTTCAGCGAGTGTCTGATCATTTCAGCTAGTAGTTGAGTAAATAAGCTTCATTCATTCAGTTACCTAACTTTTCACAGAGATGCTTTCAAAGTCTTTTGAATGTCAGATTTTCTCCCAGCCCAGCAGTGTATGCAGATGGGAAGCTCAGACCTGCTAATGCTAACTATGGCTGTACATATTAGCTACAGACCACAGCTTGGAGATCGTTGATTTAACCCTTCCCTTCATCCTCTTCTTTAAAGGTGTATATATATATTTATCAATAGTGTTATGTATGAACTGTCCGGTTTTGTGGAAAGTAAACCAAAAAAGCTGTCAAATACTTGAGCCAGCACAAAATTGAAGGAGGGGAAAATCAGATCTACTTCCTCTGCTGATACATTTCTCACACCGAAAGCATCGGTTGATCATTATTTCACCTACATTGCTTTTTATCATCTCCAGCCAACATCTCCTTTCCAGTCAGTCAGAATCAAATCTAAAATCTGGCCATATACATAGTCATTTTAATATTTTTTTAATATAAATTTTTGACTAAGGCATTTCAGTAATTGCAATCTACGTAATCCTGATTTATAAGAGGAAAGGACACATATCAGCACCTCCTTTTCCGACCAAAATACTTATTTCTATTCTCACCTGCTTTTTCACTGAAGTACAATATCTGTTCCCATTCTCAATTTCATGTGTGAAGACATGAGCACAACAATGCATTTTATTCTCCATCTGTCCCTTAAAAAAGTAAATACAGTGCTCAGTCTCATCTTTTCTTCCGTTGTCACTGATGAAGACGGAGACTAGAAAGTCCATGAAAGCACAGACTCCAGCCCTTCATTTTTGCCAGAATTGTTACAAAGCCCTGAACATCCTCTACTGTCCCATTGAAATGCACATTATGGTGTTTGAGGCAGCAAAGATGAAAGTATGCAAGTGCCTTCACGTATCATGGCAGGATCTATCTAGAAGAAGTTTGGTGGGGTTTTTTTGTTTTTTTAAAAAAAACCTGAAAAAACAGAGCACAAAGTACCTCATGAAATGTATATAATACAAATTCATCAACGGTTTCCTCACTGATCTGAGTTTGCACACCAGTTCATGTGCATATAGGGAGGGTTTTTTGCAGGGAAATACAAGGTTATCACAGAAAAATAAATTTCTTCTGAACAGTAAAAAAACAATTAAAAAAAAAACCAAAATAAGATCAAATAAAATTAATCTGTAAGTACTGTTGCTAGATGGCAAAGCACATACCCCGTCACTGACAGAGAAAGTAGCTGACAGCATAGAGCAGTAAATGAGAGAGTGAAAGTTCAAGTGTATGCTGCCAATATCACGAACCCAGTCTGATGTGATTCATTCTCATGAGAATCTTGCCTGTGCTTTTTGTTTTGTTTTTAATGGAGGGATCTCACTGGACACGCTTGGCCCTTCACGCATGCCGGCTTTACGCTGGTGCCCACCTTTGGCACTGTGACTTGTGAGTGCTCATGCTTGCACGTGCTTCCAGCACACAGGAACAGGGGATTGCATGGGAGTGCCTCCGGTGCCCCACTCTGAGCCTGTACCAGTGTGTACACTGTGCAAGTTACACTGCCTCGGGCTGCTCTGAACTGCACAAGCCAACTGTCCATGAAACGTGGCAGGTGGGAAGGACTGATACAGCACAGCACCACACCCAATTCTCTTTGGCACCTCACTGTCCCAGTGATAAAAGCCCAGAGCAACTCCTCCTCACCTCACTTGCTTGTATAACTCTACAGATCTCTGCAGGTCTTTGACCTTGAGCTAATTTAATCACTAAATTTACATACTAAACTTTTTATTATTTCTTTCCAAGAAAAGGTGCCATCCTACCATGTTCCTTCCACATTCCCTTCAAAACAACTCCTCTCTCAGCAAGAGCAGCATAAAGGCCGTATTCCTCCACACAGGTTGTGGGTGCAGCCACCATAACATCATCCTTAAGCTCACACAACAAAAGCAGCCCTGGTACCACAAAATGCTCATCCATCACCAGAGGCATTGTTCTTGTCTCACAGGGTGCCTCCACACTTGCCCAGACACAAAAATCAGCTGACAGACCAGGCTAATTTTGGCTAAATCCCTGAGATTTTAGGAGGGCTGCAGCACAGCAGGCAGGACTGCATCAGCTGAGGCCTCCACTGAACAGAGCCTGAGCAGGAGACTCCTCTCTGCAAGCAGAGCAAGTTTGGGTTGCCCTTCTCTATCCTTCCTGCTAACACACTGTTTACCTCTCAAGAGAGGGAAAAAAGGGAAAAACAAGAGTTTTGTCTAAGCCTTTAAAGCTTCTGCAAAGAAAGGCTTTATATTTGTGTAGCTATAAATAAAAAGAATGCTGTTTTATGCAGCTAAAAGGGAAAGGGACGCCAGAGGATTGCACTCTGGTTACATACAAATACTCTTTTTTAAAGCAGTGGCAGGATGTGAACAATTCCATGGTAAGCATGTAGTTATCCACACATACTTAGGATGACACGGGCATGAGAAACCACTCACTACTACTACTACTACACTCTTTAGTATTATAAAGTAGTCTTCTGCTTCAAGATCTTGCGTGGTTTGTAGACAAACTCCCTAAGGGCAGTGGGAAAGCACAATAATGCACCAGAAGGATCACACCAGGCAGGCCATGAACAGCTTGCTCTCCAAGTGAGGAGCCAGGATGGGTTCACTGCTCTTAAGGAAGTGCTTAGTGGTTGGACTGAGGAATAGTTTATTTTGGGCTATATGCAGAATTCCCCCCCACCCTTTTCAACATGCTGTTTGGGTTTTTTTGTTTAAAGCATAAATTATTGGTTTGAATAAATAGCCAATAATGTTGGTGGATGCTTGTTAAAACACTTCACCTTCTGAAACACTCATGGAATCAGTTTTCAAGTAATAGCATACAACCTAGTGATTTTATTACCAAAAGAAGAAAAATCTCACTGTTAACCCACTACATACAAACAACAGAAAATCAAATCCAGCTGTGCAGGGAGGATCTCACAGGCACTTTTTTTTATTTTAAAGCAGAGAGCAAAGCAGAGCAGGGGCCTGCTTGCCCCACAAAGTAGTATGCTTGAGCCTGTGTAATGGTGTTTGGCAGTGCCACATGAGCCCTCTCCCAGTCTGGGGACAGCTCACACCAGCAAGCACAGAACTAGTGAGCTAGTGGAAACAGGGAACACAGAGATAAACACAGCACTGCCTTTTTTAGAGCTACTCTACTCCTGCTCTTCTGAATACAGCCAGATACCTCTGTGGGACAGACTGCAGCCAGATAGAGAAGTGAAAATCAGGTTGCCACAAAACAGTATTTCCCCAAAAAACAAGAAGAGGGGCACAGTTCATCAAACCACTGCTTCCAAAGTGGGAGAGAGGCAGAGAGACACTACTACAGTAGGGAGAAGAGTGACTTATAGAGGGATCAGCCAAAAGTAAACTCTGTTCAGAAAATTCATTATGGAAATTTCCCATCCTAGTGAACTCAGTTCTCTGCCCAAACGCCTCTTTCCAACTGAAATAACACAGATCCCTCAGGGAGATCCTATTCGTGCCTCAGGAAAGACCTTTTTTTTTGTCTTCCAAAGAAAAGGTTTGCTTTTTCACACGTTAAATTCAGCTGCTTTCTGTCTCCTGAATACCATGCCCAGGATCTATATTGCTTCCCTCTGTGGTATGAACCCACTCAATTCTTGCAGAAGCATACCACTTATCTTTCAACACTTCCTTCATAGTCCTGAAACATCTGAGGTGCTGACAATTCACTCTCCTTAGTAATCTATAGTGTTGGGTGAAGCCCTTTTTAGAATTTGTGGTGGTAAAGTTTTCACAAATTTGCTGCTGGTTCATATTTCTAGGCCATAAGTACATAATTTACTGATTTTTTTGACCTCTCACCTTTTGCCAACTGCAAACCATCATTCCAGATGAAATACCTCCTGGAGATCTAAGGCACCAGGGCTGGCAGTCCTTGCAGACACAGGTGGTTGAAAGGCTAATATAATACAAGTCAAAACTGAATTGATTAGTACTTTCCCCCATTATTACAGGTAAATTTCTTTTGGGGTTGTTTCATTTTGTTTCCCCTGAGAAGAGAAAAATTAAGTAATTTTGTTCAGCTTTTTCCCAGTGAGGAGCTGCAGTGCTGCCTTCCTCTTGGCTAAGAAAACATTCATAACCTTCCATTAAGCTGCTGCCCTTCTAAAATTTACTCTGCACGTGTCTCCTTAATTCAGCTTTTGTGCTTAGGACTTGCCGAACAGATTGTGCTTTGCCTGGAGATCAGTAGTGCTGGTGAGTACACCTCTTGTGTGTTTCCAGGGATGCAGGCAGAAGCTATCCCTCCAAACAGTCTCTGCAGCGTACATGCATGAAACCGTTCCTGTGCACAGGTGACGTTTGTCACTGGCAATGGTTGCAGTAATCGGTACCAGTGCAGTAACCGCCCTTGACAGTGACTTTTTCATCCATATCGGCTTAGCACAATCCTCCTTGTTCTTTTTGGCATGCCTCATGGTACGGCTACCCTGGATGCCTTTCTCAACCCTGCCAAGGACAAAGTCCCTTTGTTCCATCCTTTCATTTTGGTTTTTGAAACACTTTTTGATAGTAGCCTTTGTACTTCAGCCAGTTTTTAGGTATTGATGCCATTATGCATTCTTCAAAAGTTGGATGTTGACTACAGCTATTTCCTTCTTTCCACCCATTTCTTCACTGAGTGAGAAGTGTTATCTTGTGCTGCATCATGAATGCAAGGTCACAGAATCACAGAATCACAGAATGGTTTGGGTTGGAAGGGACCACAGCGGGTCACCTGGTCCAACCTCCCTGCTCAAGCAGGGTCATCCTAGAGCACATGGCATAGGATTGTGTCCAGACAGTTCTTGAAGTTCTCCCAGTGAGGGAGGCTCTACATCTTCTCTGTTCCAGTTACCTGCACAGTAAAGAATTTCCTCCTCACGTTCAGGTGGAATGTCCTGTGTGTCAGTTTGTGCCTGTTGCCTTTTGTGCTATTGCTCGGCACCACCGAGCAGAGCCTGGATCCACCATCTGACACCTTCAGGTACTCACAGACACTGGTGAGGTCCCCTCTCAGCCATCTCTGATCAAGGCTGAACTGGCCCAGCTCCCTCAGCCTTTCCTTGTAAGAGAGATGCTACTGTCCCTTAATCAACTTCATCACCCTCTGCTGGACTGCTCCAGCAGTCTCTCTTGTCCTGAGCAGCCCAGAACTGGACACAGCACTCCAGATGCACCTCAGCAGGGCAGGACAGAGCAGAGTAGAGGAGCAGGATCACCTCCCTTGACCTGCTGGCAATGCTCTTCCTAGTGCACCCCAGCACACCACTGGCCTGCTTGGCCACCAGGACCAAGACTGCAGTCAGACAGCATTAATGTTATTACCAAAAAGAGGGACAGTGGGATAACATGCAGCTGTAGGAGGAGAAAATGTGAAACTACAGCAGCCCAAGCTTTCATCAGCCTGAATTCCTGTGGAACCACACCTTTACTCACAAAAGGGAACCCACTTTGTTTTTTAGTGTTATCATATATTGGTTTTAATAAGTTTTTAACATACAGAGGTATAAGACAGGAAAAAAACCCCAAGCCTGTGTCTCATGCTCTGAAGGTGTTGGATTTAAACCAGTCATGTCTGCTTGATGCTGTTGTGAGCTGGTCCACTGCACGGAAAATCAAGATTCCTGTTGTTAATGTTCAAAACCCAGCAATTACTAGTGCTAAGTGGCATATTGCATTGCTATTGGGCTTGATAAGACTAACTTCCACCCAGCTAAAAGATCCACACAAACCCGTGATACAGATAAATTTACACACTAGACTCTCCTTGCTCTGCATTCCACGCCAGTCTCATATCAAAGAGTTGAAAGAAGACTCGGAGAGCTCTAATGCATAAAAGAACAATCTTTTCTGCAGTCACAAGCCTCAGCTGTTTTTTTCCTATAAATTCTATTTCATAATTGGCAGAATTACAGGTTGATAAATAAATTCAGAAAAACAACTGGATAAAAAGAGATGGGGAAGAAAAAGTATTTTCCTGTAGAAATTCAATATTAAAGAAATGAAGATTCAAGAAGGCTGGTTGGTAAAACAAGAGGAGCTGAAAATAAATGCCAAACATATGTTAGGTCAATACCTCACCACAGGTGAGTGACTATTTTACAGATTACTGAATTTCTGAAATCTGTGTGAAGTCATCAATTACTGCATAGTTTGGCCCTTTTGTACAATGTAATCTGTAGAGATTTGCCTAGTTGTTCCTGCTGCAAGGAACATAATTTTTCTTTGAACTAAGGCATATGTTTAGAAAAGGCCTCTAGGACAGATTCAAGGACTTCAAGTGAAGCAGAACCACTGTGCCCCAGGGGTATTGTTCCAATGCCTTCCCACCCTCAGGGTTAAGCATTCATGTTTTCAGATGGAATGTGTTTGGCTTTAACTTGCAAGCACTTAGGAAAAATTTTTATCCCAATAGGTTTCAAAGCTTTTCCAGAGTTTTAAAATACATTTATGCAGAAAAGTGTCTTCCTCTTTAAATGCTGCTTTGATGGTCAGACACAAGCGTTTCACAGAATCATAGAATCATATATAAATACACTATCCTGACTTGGAAGGGACCCGCAAGAATCATCAAGCACGCAACAGCTTTAGCTAGCACTTGAGTTAAATACTCAGGAAACAGCCAGACCTGCCAGGAGTAATGGAGAGGAGGATTCAGGAAAGTAGAATGTGCTTAAGAGGTCAGAAAGTTTCATAGTGCTAACAGAACACTCATAAGCCTACAGAAAGCACTTTGGACAAAGAAATGAACAGTTCTGGTCAGAAGCTGAACACTGGCCTTATTCAAAAGAGAATACAACTCTAGCTGCTGGCTGAACTATAGCAACATCTGACAATTTCAACTCTTTGATGTTTCTGGTACCCATCCAGAACCCTGAAGTGAAGAGCTTTTACTGAAAAACTTCTCTTGCAAGGTGTCAGCCTAGGGTGGTATCTATGGCACAAAAACCTCCCATCTGATAGCCTAGCTCTGGGCAGCGCAGTGACAGAATTTACAAAGGTGAAATATTCGATAATATTTATCCAGTAATTGTACTTTTTGTGTGTGTCTTTGATGGGAATACTGAAAAAGACTGGATGTCAGACTCTGTTATCCAGCAATGACTTTTAAATGTGACTTCACATCATGTAATTTGCCTGTTCTACCTCTGTTTTTATGGACACAGCTGAGCCCCCTTTACATCAATAATAACATTTATTACTAAGAGATCTCTCTATTACTGTCTCAGGAGAAGGAAACTCTCAATTAATAAGCAAGAGTTACATGGGAAAAACTAAAAAAAAATACAGAGAAACAAAGATCATTATGCCTTTTCCCTGGATTTTATATTTTTCATTTGTTCAAATTAACCAGAAAAAGTCAGTGCCAGGGAATTTAGTTTATTTTAAGAGTTCTTCAAATATCAAACCAGCAACTGGTTTAAAAGAAGGTTATAAGAAAAATCAAGCTGTCAGCATCAGTTTTCTCAAAGATATAACTGGAGTGGGTCTTTGTAAGGGGCCTGGCATCTAACAATGCCCTTTGGTGTGTAGCTGCAGTGTAGGCTGTTTTAGCATCCAGGAGAGTGTGATGCTTTGGGCCTGACCAGACAGGTTTATAGGTTTTCATAACTGTGAGCGAATGAGGCACATGATGGGTTCAAAACATAGTCAGGAAACCTATTGGTTTTGCTGGAAAAGTCTGGAGCATGAGTGATAGGTTTTAGTCTATTGCATAGCCAAGGCTTATAGTTTTCCTTCACTACAGAAGAGCTATTAAATGGCTCAGTAATTTTATTAAGCTGAGCCAAAGATTGACACATCTTGGCTGGCTTACCATTTGGGTGCTTCCAGTGTGTCCAGGTAGTGGTGTGAAGGTCCATTTTCTCTAGAGCAGGAAGATATACACCAGGTTTTCTAGTGAATATAGGAGGCTGCTTTATATTTTTCCTGAAATTCGGTTGTAGTAAAGAAAAGGAAGACAGGGACCAGCTTTGTCTGGTATGGTTTTGCAAGCTTGGTTGGCTGCCCAGCCCACCCCTGGTAAGAAAATTTGTGTGATGAGGCCATCAAATGAGACATAATTGACCTTGTATTTCTGAATTTTATAGACATAATGTTTCACCAGAGGAGGTGGCACGTAATTCACTTTGTAATTCGTTATGTACTCAAAAGGAGCCTTGCTTTTCTGGACCAGATTCGGAGGTTTGCAGCTTTGAGTGGCAACCAGTCCCCTGTAGAAACAGTCATTCCGGACAATGTTCTGTGGTAAAATTTTTCTTTTGATGGGCAAAACCTAATGTTTGGTCTGACTTGCTCTGTCTTTGGTTCATTCTGTAACACACAGTCATCTGAAATGAAAGAGGAATCATACTGCAATGCTCAACTGAAATTCTTTGATGAGTCTAGCCATATATCATATTATTATATTTTCTACTTCAATAAATATTTGTTTATGATGTAGTGTTTGAAAAATCTTATTCAAAGAGCAGCTGCAGAATACATTATAGATTAGTATGTTAAGCCCTGGAAATGCTCTGCATCTACACAGAAAATTGAATCAAACAGGCCTGCACCCACTCATACCTATGGAGATGGTGAAATACCAGGAGGGAAGAATAAATATTCTCAGTCTTGCAGAGACATTTTCTGCAGGTAACTGAGCAGGTGCCATCCTCATGAGCAGTCAGACAGGAATCACGGAAGTGTAGCATCAAGGCAGTGACTTCGACCTGCTTCAAACACCTTCCTGCTGCTGGGCTGTGGCTGGCTCCGAGCACAGAGAGTGTCTGTGTGTGCAGAAGGCTGTTCAGGTGTCTCATGCAGCGTCTCTAGGACAAGGAGAAACAGACGTCCACCATTCCACTCTAAAGGCTAAGCTGCAGTGCAGTCCTTCTTCTTACCTTCTCACTTGGCCTGGTGGCTGACCTGATTCCTCAGCTGCACAGCTGTGATGCTGCCTACAGTTTGCCAAGTTCAAAGGCTTGCATCTCATCTTGGTGTTAGCAAGCTCTGCTCTGTGGCATCTCCTCTGCCCTTGGCTTTGCTCTCTGTGGCACTCCTGCCGTCAGAACAAGCAGAAACTGAGAAGGAACTTGCAAATCTATCCCAAATCTTCCTTACTAGAAGAACGGTGCTGGAATTTGCAGAACAAGTCTGGTCTAATGTGAAGCATTGAAATATACTGCAGAAATGGCCCATATTCCAGAAATCTTGCTAGGCAAATTTATGACTAAGAAAACATTTTAGGTGGTATTTTAGGGACATTCATATGTTCCTTTCTTGACAGGATATCGGGGAAATAAATGAGGCCCTGTAATCTGAAAAGATTTGTGCTGTCACACTAGGAATCCATTGTAAATCTGCCTAACCCTCTGACCAGTGCTGCAGCCAGAAGACCATAGTTTTTTCCGCTTACTAGTAATTTTGTGCAACTTTCCCTAGAGACCATTATGGTTACTGGTAGGAAGCTGAAATAAAACAGTCTTGGAGCTAACCCAAGGGGTGTTTTTTGTTTTCTTTTCTTAATTTTCCTTCCTTTCAAACCTCACTAAGAGTCATGAGGCAAATTAGCTTCCAGCTGACTCTGCACCGGAAGGAAGTCTAGATGTCAAAGTACTATAGAGTAAATGATGCAATTAGGATATTTGCATTAGGATATTTGAACTCTTCAATCCAATCAGAGTTTGGCACTCCTCTTTCCCTTGAGAAGCAGGAGATGTCCAGACACCACCACACTGGTGAGATGTTGACCTTGTGCCCATGCCTAGGGTACATCATTTTCCCGGAGAAACAGTCCAAGAGGGTGAACCATGAACATATACAGATGTGTTTTTACAGGAAATGCATTAGTAGAGTGTTTAAAAGTGAGAAGCTGATGAGATTCAGACCACCTCTAAGAAAAGGTTTGTTCAGAGCTCTCACATTCCAGCCGCCAACCAAGAGTTACCAAAAAACTTTTCAGGTTCTCCCATCATCTTTGCTGGAGAACAGTCTGTGCATTTTGGATGTAACCATAGCTTTTTCAAAATATTCAAAATATGATAAGCAAGTCCATCTGTCTCCAATTTTTAAAATTTATAAGCTCTACATGTTTGGAGACCTCATAGGCATTATGAATTTATTTTACTTCGTGTAAGCCAGCAGAGCTACTATTCCTTCAAAATATGTTATAGTTTTATTGTAGCTCTAATTCTTAACCATAGATATTAATAGTTTCCCATGTAGCACAATCTTGAAAGCATTAGGCGGTATAGGAGGGAATGCAGGATATGAACCATATGTTTTTGGAGGGTTGGGCACATCTCCCTATAACCAAGCAAGACTAAATTGAAATTAGGTTACATGTCTGGAGGTAGACAGAAACAGCTATGTGTGTAGCCCGGAAGAGATGAGAATTTTGAAACTTTAAGTTGCAAAGTCATCTGATATGAACTGTGATAAGCAGTAGCATCAACTTAACCCTACAGTGTCATTTGGGATATGGTGTGTTCAGTGGGAAAGAATATGAAAATACAGTAGGAAAGGCAACTTAATACCAATGCAGCACTATTTTATGTGCTCTTCCAATATTTCAATAATGATAATTAATTTAATACAATGTTCCAAAATTTCACACTTGAGTAGGTGCGCGTGTTGTGGCTGAGGTGGAATTAACTTTCTTCACAGTGGTGGTATGGGGCTGTGTTTTGGATTTGTCCTGAGCACAGAGCTGATAATACAGAGATGTTTTTGTTAGTGCTGGGCAGGGGTTACACAGAGCCAAGGCCTTTTCTGCTTTTTGTGCTCCACGCTGGTGAGGAAGCTGGGGTTGCATGGGAGGCTGGGGGGAGACGCAGCCAGGACAGGTGACCCAAACTGACCAAAGGAACAGTCCAGACCACATGGCATCATACTCAGTGTGTTAAATGGTGGGGAAGGAGGATGTGGCATTTGGAGTGATGGTGTTTGTCTTCCCAAATCACCCTTACCCGTGATGGGACCCTGCTTTTCTGCAGGTGGCTGAACACCTGCCTGTCCATGGGAAGCAGTGCATTAATTACTTGTTTTGCTTTGCTTGTGTACACAGCTTTTGCTTTCCCTATTAAACTGCCTTTATCTCAACCCATGAGTTTTCCAGCTTTTACCCTTCTGATTGTCTCCTGGATCCTGCTGGTGGGGGAGTGAGCAAGCAGCTGTGTGCGGCTTGGCTGCTGGCTGGGGTTAAACTACGACAGTAGGGATCAGTAAAACCTAGAAATGCTTAGAGAATAGTGCAATGAAAACTTGTAATTTTTGTTGAACCTGGGCCTTTAAGAGAATTCATTCAGTATTCATTTAGCAACTCAGTCTTTGAGGAGGCTTGGACAAAGATTTCCATTTGCAGTATTTGGAAAAATACTGTAAATTATAACCAAATGTCACTGTGATACCTTTTATTAGAGCTCTGGAGTTACACTTAAGGTGCTGACCTAAACACTGAAAAAAGACAAAAATATACAGGTGTTTCAGATACAGAGAAGTTAAGGATATCTAGACACAGAAGGACAGATCCTCCACTTGCACATAGCAGCCTTTTTTTATTGGTTTCACTGAAGCTGTTCCAATGAATACCATCTGGTGACATTGCTTATGCAAAACAAAGTGTTCAAAATTGTGTACATGTGGATATTTTGCACCTGTGGATCACAGTCTTCACAACTCAAGTCATTCTAAATGGACAGCATTTCCTGTGTGTTTGATGTAAAAACTGCAGTTTATGCTGTTGCAAATATGCAGCAGTTAGAATAAAGTATAACTTTCAGTCATTTCAGCCAGGTAATTTTAACGATGCATTCACATGCCTTGTATTTCCCAACTTCTTTTATCATTTTGACTTCCAAGAAAAAAACTGTCTGTGTACATTGGGACAAATCTGCAATAATAAGCACCAGTCATAAGCTGTTATATTTTCACAGCATAATAAAATAAAATACAGAAATACACAAAAACTATCTGCCTACCTGCGTTAGCTAGCTGAAAGGTGAGCAGAGGGGAGGTAAAATCCTCTGACTTTCTACTTACGACTCACTACCAAAACAGTAGCAGGGTTGTTGTGACTGTGTAACTGAGAGTTTCTTCCCAGCACACATGGAAGAGAATTTGTGCTGCTGAAGAGGAAGGAACAAAGCTCCCACAAAGACAAGCCACCAAGTTACTGCAGCTGAGAAACTAGGACATAGTTAGATGCACAGTTCACCTGTTTTACCAGCAGTAGGGCTGGAGTGCATTGTGTGTCCACATTTCCTGTACACATCTCTCATACATTCACAGAGTAACTGCAGCAAACAGAGAAAGAACTCGTGGTTCATGAACAGCTCAGACCTAGCAAGTGCTATATATTTTAGATGAGTCTCATCCACTGAACGTGTGGTTCAGCTATGCAGTGTGCCAGGAATATGTTCAGTACATCTGCTGTTGGATCAACATACAGGATCTGCTTGGCCCTGCTTCTATCTAGGATTCCTGTTAGATATGGAAAGGAGGTAAATTCGGAGAAATCCCAATGCTACCATTAATGCAGGGCTGTGTTACCAACCACCTATTTCTGTCTGTATGGTTCCTGCACAGCTTTTTGGCATACATATACAGAAGGAACAAAAACTGCATGCTGTTTTGATCTGTCTTCTTAAAAAATTAAGTTACCTGTGAAGTCCTGAACGAAGCTGCAAGGACAGCTTACCTTTGTAAGTGGTTATTGTATCCATCTTGGTGCTGGGGATATGTCTCCTCATCCTCCAGGAGAAGCATGGGGATACTTGATATACAGTGTAGGAGTTATAATCACGTCTGTAAGAGGAGGTCAAATCTATATTCTCACATCTCTTTACATGCTTTTCAGATGGTTTAGGTTTCTGTGGCAACACTTCATGAGCTATGTAATCTCTCCTGTGAAGAATAATTTCATTATTTTTTTGTTCTAGAAAAAAATATGTTCCTTTTTCTGGACAGAAAAATAAATGAATACTTCTCCTTATCTCCATAAACTATGAAAGTTTGTATATGATACGAGCAGTTAGTGAAACACATAAGTATATGCATTTGAAAACATGGACTCTGCAAAAGGAACAGATAACCCTCTTGATAACCCCAGCCAGGTTTCCCCATCTTTCCACCCAGCAAGGGTAATGGCTTTACATAAAGCTATCTCTGTTCTACAGTGGAGTTACACCAGAAGACATAATTCCTTTTAAAGGGCAATAATTATAGCAGTGTATATGGGAAACATGAGAGAGGCAACAACAGCCTTCCCAGACAACACGCTGGACACCAGTTCAGCCCAGGCTGGGGAGATACCATCAGAACAGTTTTACAGCAAAACACTAGTTGGCCAAAGAAACATCAGCATGGTATGACAGTCAGCTTTTTCTCAGCTATTGCTTTAAAAGAGCTACTTAAGATACTGGGGTAGTATTACTTAACTCTAGGACAACATTGCAGAACCACAACAAGATGGAGAAGAAAACAACTTTACTATCCAACATTCAACAGCCTGAACCTATTTCACTGCCCAAATCCTTTGGTACAGGGCAGGGAGTTTGCTGCCTGGCACAAGCAAATTCAGTCTCTTATGTCAGAAATACTTCTCTGCTGGTGTGCAGATCTGTTTAGGTCATTGGCAGCCAGCCAGGAGAAACAGTCAGTACAGGAGTAATTCTAATATTAATATTGCACTTTGCTTCTGGAGTGATGCTGAATGGGCAAGAGCCTGAGCCTCTGAGTACACTCTATTAGTTATACATTTTAACAAAATATTAGTTACACATTTTAGCAAAATACACAAGGTTCTCAAAGTCTGTGTAAAGCAGAAGAAAAGAGAATTCACATTGCAAAGTATTAGGTATAGTGGTAAAAACAGAAACGCAGAAGTAAAAAAAACCCAAGAACATCAAGGGGTGCTTATGTACATGTCACCCATATTGCAGCCCCATAGCATACTTTTGTAAGCAATTTAAAGCCAATGTATTTTTTAAGAGGGGTCAAGAAAAGGCAAGCTGGAACACAACAGACACTCAGCATCCTCAGCAGCAGGAAGAACCCAGTAACAGAGAGGGTCTTTTCCAAGCCGGTGATGCCTTAGGTTTTAGCTTTTATATTTTGCAAATTCTGTATTCTCTGTATTCCTAGTGTGT